>APFE031524302.1:57585-82781 GCA_000404065.3 Pinus taeda
TTTTAATTTTATAATATAATGATGATGGTTAACGTTTACTAAAATCAAATTTTGGTTTATCAGACCTAAAGAAATGAATTATTTAGTTTGATTTAAGATTTTATTCCTATGTTTAAAAAGTTTGGAGAGAAGCCTTCCGAGTTCACTGTTATTTTAGCAACGTAAAAGGCTAGAAAGGTCAGTGTTGCAACAATTTTTTTGAAATTCTTGTGTTTTCAAATATTTTTAAGAAATAACAAAAATATAACTATTAATTTCATTGTTTTAAATGGTAGTTTTTATTTCACTTTGTAAGTAATGATGACATAATTCAATTTTGTTTTAATCATTAGTTTACTAGTATAATTTTTGCACATAAAAACAAAGTTAAGGCTTTTAAGGTTCTGTATATAAGCTTTATAAAATAATCCTTTTTTTAGAGTTTTGATTTACTTATTAAGGTGATTTAGGTAAATTTTACTTGGTTAATTTATTGATGGTTTTCAAACTCAGGATTTATGGGAACTCATGGTTTTTCTCATGGTATTCATCTCTAATGTAGCCTATTTAAAGTCGGAAAGGCTCTAGTTAAATTGCTCTGTCGGGTCCGTGGGATCCCAACAACAATGTTTTTAGACAACACCACTTCTCTCGGTGCCTTGTGATCTTAAAATTACCTTCTGACTGTTAGCTTTGGTGCTTGTATATTTTTTATAGCACTATTACATTAACATTTTCATTATAGGCTAAATCTATTAAATTAAAACATTTTTGTTTATTTTTATTTTTATTTATAATCAAAATTACTAAATTCAAATAATAAATTGGTAGTTTCTTTTTTCTTTCTTTCTTTTCTTAAACCATTTGTGACAACGACAATTGGGACATGGATTTGAAAAGCCATTTTCAATTTAGATTTCAACTTGACTTTGTTGTTATGCACCTTAATTATAACCAACCTAGGTCCATCTTAACACCTGATCTACCAAGGGTTAAGAGGGATCAAATATCTTTTCATTATAAAAGATGTTTGCATCTCAAGATATTTGATCCCTCTCCTTGCTTGATAGATTTAGGATGACCAATTAATAATTAATTATAATTATTAATTGTATGCTTTTTATTTTATTTATTTGTTTTTTTGTTCCTTTATTAGGTAATGTGAGTTTTGAGATGTGGTTTGAGTAGTTGCAACCCAAGGGCTTTTAAGCCGTCAAAATCACCTAGGGATCGCACCCAACCTAGGCCACACCAACCCTTAGCATATCTAGTTTTTTTCCCACAGAGTTTCCAACCAATGAGGCCACACCAAACCTTAGCATATATGGTTTTTTCCCCACAGAGTTTTGAACCAATGACCTTTTCACCACAGTAACTTAACAAAGCACCCTAACACCATCTATAGGTGGAATGGGCTAGTTTTATTTTAATTATTATTTTATTTTGATAGAAGCAAAATGATTTTATTTTTAGTTTTATGTAATTTGAGAGAGTCAAAATGTTTTATTGATAATTATAATTATTAATTCAATTAATTTTTGTTAATTAATTATTTATTTTTATTAATTTTGATCGAGTCCAAACTGTTAAACAAAAATGTTACATTACAACGTCTTCTACCATAATATAAAACTTGGAAAACCCTAAACCACAATCATAAAACTTTCCATAACTTTATAAAAAATATAACATTTACTTTAAAAATATAAACAAATAATTCTCAATAATATTCTTAAAATATAATTTAATTTCTCATTTATTTCCCACCTAAAAATTTCATAAATTATAATTTTATTTATATGATATTATTTGTTAGAGGAAGAAACAAAAAATCAGAAATTAATAAAATATATAAATAACAACATTATGTGCATGGTAATTTATATTAATCAGCTTTGTTTGATAAAATTTCATAATTCTTAAATTAAATTACTTTGTATAATATTTTTATATTTACATTTCAATAACAAAATATTTTTTAAATTAAGTTTTCTTTCGATCTTTAAAATGACATGCAAACTTTATCAAGGAAACCCATACTTTGATAAACCAATGGGACCCGTGATACTAACATTATGTTGGACTTAATTTGAACAATTCTTTAATGCTCATAGCTATAAATTGGATATATCTTTAATAACTATTCATACTACATTTATGGTTCTTTTTAATGATATAGCTTAAAAATAAAACAGGCTTAATCTTCACTCTTCTTACCTCCTATTCATTTACTCTATGAAATAGTTTCAAAAAGTTCTGGAGATTAAAATTATGCTTATTGTGTAACAATTTACTCAACAACATGTAAATAAATTTAATATAATATGTAATTTTACCCATGGGGTGATTCAAGGTTTCTACATTAAGTATATTGGGTGTAATGTCTTATTGATTACGAAGTTTTATTAGGGAAGCAATGCCATATCACGTAAGTTCATATTGGGGATATATTATTATTATTACTACTACTAGCATTTGCATCAAATGTTGCAAAGGAAACGCCGTAAGGCATAAATTCAAGAAGAATCATGATATATAAAAAAATCATTAGATCCCATTGTCATTCTTTCTATGTGTTCATAGAAAATACCATTGTAGGAAAAGAAGGTAGAGGATACACACATTTTAATAAAGTTGAGGTGTTCATAGAAAATACCGTTGTAGGAAAAGCAAGTAGAGGATACACACATTTTAATAAGGTTGAGAGTTTCAGGATCAATCAATTTGGATATTAATTTGGGTATTTTCTAGTATTTTCTAAAACTTCAGGAACAAGGATTCACTATTTTTTGATCAACAAAACATCAAAACATCAATACATGCTATTTTTAAAATCAAACTTAATCACAATTATTCAACCCACAAAGCATCGAGAATTAAGTCATGTTTCTCAACTACGAAATAACTAAATTAATTATGAACATTGTATGAAAGAAAACATGCATGACTTTCAACTTGCTTATTATGTACTCTAAGAACTAGAATAAATACATGCTATTTTTTTAATCAAGCTTAATCACAATTATTCAACCCACAAAGCATCGAGAATTAAGTCATGTTTTTCAACTACGAAATAACTAAATTAATTATCAACATTGTATGAAAGAAGACAAGCAACACATCCATAAATTTCAACTTGCTTATTATGTACCCTAAGAAATAGAATAAATACCCTTCGTATCCTTATGGCATTGTCATTATTTAATGATACATCAGAGTATATATATATATTATTTTAGAACATGCCTCCCGCTATTTCATAAGTAGCATCTACTCAACCTAGGATTCACCTTTAAAAGTCAAACACTTTACATTAAAAAATTGAGCGAGAAAGTTTGCAGCCATAACACTTTACATTACTTCACAATCTATCATATATAGTTGACATGTTTAGAGCTTAAAACATGCATAAAATTGGCCATTGACAAGGCCATGTTGTAATTGGTCTTTTGTGAAGTGCCCTGAATTATGAGAGGGTTTTGACTACTGCGCGGTGTGTTGTGAATTAATAAGGTGTATCTACAACAATCAAATTGTAGAATGAAGGTGGTGGTTCACAAGGAATTAACCACACCAAAAGAAACCTTGTTAATCTGGAAGAGACAGGAGAGGTTTCTTTGTCAACCGAAAAAAAAGTTGTATTTACATGATCCAGTCCATTGTTCTAACATCTTGTATAAACATCTTGATCAGCTTCACCAATTTACACTGCATTAAAATGGAACTTCTTCTTTGGGAGCTGAAGTTATCTCTTGGAAAACTCTTACTCGACTCCGTTTGTGATGTACCTCAACTGCCGCATCCCACTCTTCTTCTTGTGATCCTCTATCTTCACAACACCAAACCCACTCCCAATCTTCAAGACATGATGCCACTGATTGAAATTCTTCCCTGGTCCTTACCTCTGTCTTCAAATCCACGATTTCCTTCAACAACACTTCGACACGATCCAACAACTTCGATTTTCCTCTCTTGTTGTTGTTCAACACCCCCTGTAGAAGACCCAAGGCCTCCTCCACCTTCCCCTGCCTCATCACACAGACACTTAGATTACAGGCTTTGTTGTCACCTGGCTCCAATGCTTGTGCTTTCCTACTTGCAATTATTCATTAACACACCACATTATTCCAATTTCTAACATTGTCATTGAATAATAGAAAGTCAATCATTCAACTTCAATTGAAATCCACCTGTAAATGATTTCTGCAGAACAATAGTCATGCTGCATCATATACGCCCATCCCAAATTACCCTGCCAACAACCATTACATTCTCTTTCAACCATTGTTACACAGAAATACTAAAATAACAGGAGAAGGTTATCAATGCTATGTACCAGAATCCGAGTGGTCTCTTGCTTTACGAAAGCTTGAAACTTTCTTCCATGTGACCGTGTAGTTTTGGTCGATTTGCCATTGAATGCAGCTCCTTATTGAATTAAGCGGAGCTTATGCTTCAATAGACTAATCTGCTTAGCAAATCTCCCACATTTCGGCAATACAAACACTTGACGTAGAATGTTATAGAGTAGAGTACATGCTATGTACTATTTATAAATATGGGATTTGTTTGAGATTATACCTTAAAGAGATCAATTAGCACATTATCAAGAGGCTCTTGTGCTTGCTTAGAGCAAAGGTGTATAAAGGATTTTATGGCCTCGATGGCTTCCAATGGTTGGTTTTTCTAGTTCATCACGACAACCATATCCTTCAATGTGTTGTCAACACTATCTCCGGCATTAACAGCTTCCCTAAACCATAAGATGGCACCAGCGGGATTGTTATCCCTAAGCTGTATGCCCAAAATTCCAATTACTTTGACTTTTCACATAGAAATCATGAATAAAATAGGTTGTTATAAGAATATCGGACAAAATAGTTCTCTTTAAAGCCCTGGTGAAGCTGAGCATATGTTTTTACAGCTCCCTGTCTCCATCTCTTAGGGGAGCATCAGATATTTAGTTTGGGAATTTGTTGAGCTTCTTATCATATGGAGCGACGTTCTGGAGGTGGGAAATGGGCACCATGGAGGGCCGATTTCCAACAGAAATATTTAAGCTGGCTCCTCTCACTGCTATGCCGTAGAAAAATCAATCAATGCTCAACCAGGCTCTCCGCTCGAATTCGAGTAGTGAAATTGGTCGCAGATCTATCGCTGGCCATGATGGTGAGGAGTCCAACTGTGTGGCGTCGGGCCATGCTCGGCAAATACCATTTTAGGTTTAACAAATCGCGATGCAACGGATTAAATATCCAAAGCGGTTGCAACAGATTAAATATCCAAAGCAGTTGCAACGGATTAACTATCCACAACAAAACGCGAGGAAAAATAAACATGTTTGACTCACAAGATAGAGTAGTTTGTGCGGTTGGGAAAGCTAGCAACCATCATCCAATTCAAATCAACGGATCATCTTAACCTAATCGTCTAACAACATATATAATGGCACAGATTATGACATGAAGAAAGTTAGGATAACTGATTTCAGAGGAGAACGCCTTACGGTGTAATTATATAATTTTAAGGCCACGACCAAGCCAGACAACAAATTGGTGTATGAGACCCCTTGTTTATGGGACAAGGGACCAACCTCCGTGCAACGATTTGAATGCTAAGTCTACAAAGGCATATATATTGAGGAAAAAATGACAATATATATTGAGCATATAATAAGGGGGTAAAGGGTTTTTATATTAGCAGGTATAAAAAATGGAGCTCAAATTTATTGAAAAACTATAAAGAGGGATAAAAAATGTTAATGAAAAAATGGATACCTATAATATCTAGTGAAAGTAGGGGTTTTTTAAATTGGGAAGGTGTATTAGGTTCGTATTGGTAGGGGGTTAAATAATATGATTTTTAGAGGTATTTTCCAATATGTAGTCAAATAAAGGTTATTGTTTAGTATGCCACGTGATATGTGTTGAGAAATGACAACAAGAAATTCCATTTTAAATTTGTCCTTAAATTTAATCTGAGAATTAAAATAGAATTCTATTCTCATAGCAACTTGTAAATAGTTAAATAAGTTAATTGGCTTAATTAACTTAGGAATTTCGAGTTGGAAGTCTTTTGGAAGTCCCGTAAGTGTTCTCCCTAAATTTTAGGGGTCCAATATGAGTTTAGATTGAGTTGTAATTAGATAACTCAGTTTACTGAGTTATAGACAGTTAAACTAGTTCTAAGTGTTTGTTGAACTAGTAGAGGATTAACAGTCAGTTAGTGCACTGGTGCATCCGCAGGTGCTACTTCATATAACTGAAGATTCTCTCATCGGAAATCATGTATGTCAGTTCTGAGAAAGACCCAGTTGAGACTAGAGTGCAGGGACATTGTACTATCAATTGTATGATTTACTGAGTTATACAGATCATGCATGCAGTCAGGAAGAGGACCTATATTGGATTACACAGTTTTGGAAGTACTGGATTCCCATTAATATGGGATATTCAACCTAGGAATTTCGCAAGGAAATAGGGGCTTGGAAGACAGTGGAAATTGGCTTAGTGTTGGCTAAGAGCACGCTTGTGAGGCAAAGAGTTGAGCATACTTGTGCAGAATTGGTTTAGTGAGAACAAGCTTTGTATATTCACTCATATTTATGATTAATGCAATACAGATAGGTGGGGTTTTGAGCAATGGCTTCCCCCATAAAGACTTATTGTGTTATGTGACATTGATTTGTCTTCTTCTTGGTCATGTTGTTTTTCATCAAGTTATTAGCTTCCGCTGGTTGAAAGTAGAAGTAGATTCTTATCTCTTGTTTTAGTAGATTACATGAGCTTATGAATCTATAGGAAATTCTACACGGTTTTAGAGATGAATTCAATATAGTAGAGGAGATTTTGAAGTTTTGAGTTTTGGGTTATAGGTGAAATTTGAATTTTCAATACATACCTCAGGATCGACAAATGGCGTTCTACTGTTTGCAGCTCGAGTATGCCTTGGAAGGTAGCTCAAATTATATAGCCTGGAAGGACAACATGGAGGTTGTGCTGGAGGATAATGACTTGAAGTAATTCGTTGATCAAGACATTCCTAAGCCAGCATCATTAGATGCATAGAATCTAGCCGAATGGAAGAAGTGTGTGGTGAAGGCGAGGCGAATAATCCTTGAGGGAGTTCGAGACCACATTGTCTCGAGGCTCCATGGAAAGGAAACTCTGTATGCTATGTGAAAAGCATTGACAGACTTGTATCAGAACAACAGTGACCAAAGGAAATTGGCACTGAAGGAAAAACTACGAAAAATCAAAATGGAGAAAGGCGAGACTATTCCAAAATACTTGACCAAGTTCACTCAATGTCATGATGAACTTAGGAGTGTTGGAATCACGGTTGCCGAAGATGATATGGTGAGTCTTACTCTTTTAGGACTCCCAAAGAGTTGGCATAATTATCAAGACTCTGTCAATGATCGGGAGAAGTCACCAAATTGGGAACGATTGTGGTTAGATTTGATGCAGGAGGAGATTATGAGGAACACCAGGGATGGCTCTTCATCAAAGAATGACGATGAAGAGAAATATGCCTTAGGGATTAAGGTGAATAAATGGAAAGGTAAATCTTCCCATTCCAAATCAGATTCTTGTCATGGAGGCAAGAAGAAAGACATGATGAAAGTTAAGTGCTTTAATTGTCACTATATGGGCCATTTTGCTACAAATTGTCCACTCAAGAAGTCCCCAAGAGGAGTGGTGGGTGAGGCTTTGGCCTCTCAATTCGAATTCGACTTTTCCCTCATACGTGCATGGTGTCATCAATGATGGGAAGTGTATGGTACTTAGACAGTGGAGGTTCATTCCACATGACTGGCAACAAGGAGTTATTTAGTGACCTGGAGGAGAAAGATCTCCAGATACATATCAATATGGGTGACGTCGGGAGGTATAGTGCTACTGGATTGGACACGGTTAATTTTCAGAGGGAACATTGGGCTCCACTCACCTTGAAGAATCTTATGTATTTTCCCAAGCTGAAGAAGACATTGGTATCTATTTCCATTCTTAAGGATAGAGGCTATGATGTGATATTCTCAAAAGGAAATGCGTTCCTTTGACACATAGCCAAGGGTCAAGTAAAGAAGATATGGATTTGGGTGAAGAATATCTATAAGCTAGAGGTCAAGGATTGTGCTTACTTTAGCATGAAAGAAGAGATGATACACATCCGAGACATTCGCGAGTTGTGGCACAGGCGATTGGGTCACTTGCATCATGGGGCTTTGAAAATCATGCAGCAAATCTCTACCGGTATTCCCAAAGGTATGCTAGAGCAAGTTGATACATGAAAGGGGTGTACTTTGGGAAAATAGACCAAGGCTTCCTTTCACAACAGAGACAGTCAAGCAAAGGCAATTCTAGAGTGAGTCCATTCAGATGTGTGTGGACCATTCTCGACAACGTCCACGGACAAACACAAGTATTATGTTATATTTGTTGATGAATTTTCTCGTAAATGTTGGATATTTTTCATGCAAAAGAAGGATCAAATGCATTGGTCGAGAAATAGTCAGGAAAGAAGGTTAAAGCTTTGAGGAGTGATAATGGTGGTGAGTATGTCTCAAATGAGTTTAAGAACTTCTATGTAACAGAAGGGATTAAACGGGAGTTGATGGCACCACATAACCCACAATAGAATGGGGTGGCCAAGAGGAAGAACATAAGCATTGTAGGGGTAGCATGGGAGATGTTACATGATCAGGGCCTACCACTACACTTATGGGCTAAGGCATGCAACACAAAGGTTTATTTGTAGAACCGTAGCTCGCATTAGATACTTGGGATGAAGACACCAGAGGAGGCTTATTCCGATAAGAGGACAGATGTTTGTCACTTCAGGATTTTTGGATCATCGGTATATTCCATGTGACTAAAGATGCATGATAGAAACTTGAGACGACAACAGAGTTGGGGATATTTGTGGGGTACACTGATACACCTCACAACTATCGGGTGTACTTGACAACCAACAGGATGACAATGTTCGCAGGGATGTCAGATTCAATGAGGAGAAGGCCATGTGAGTTTCCCTTGAGAGGGAGCTTTAGCTACATGTGGTTGAGGAGATTTTAGCTCCTAAGGTTGAGGAGCCTCAAATTGACGTGGAGCAGCCACATGCAGAGGATCTGAGAGTGGAGATATCCACTCAGGCAAAGTCTTCAAGAGATGGGAGAAAGTGCATCAGAGAGGTGGATAGATTGTTTCCAGATGCTAGAGAGAATGTGTGAGCACCCACATCAAAGTGAAAACAAAGGAGGTCACCTGATAGGTACACTGGATACATGTCTCTTATGAGTGGATGTGTTGTGACAGAGCCATATTCCTTTGAGGAAGCAGTGCATCATCCGATTTGAGTTGATGCCATGGTGGAGGAGTATGACTCCATAGTTCGTAATAGTGTTTGGGATGTGGTCCCGAGATCGGAGGATGAGTCTGTGGTGAGCTCCTGTTGACTTTACAAGGTAAAGCAAGCTATAGATGCTAGTGTGGAGAAGCATAAGGCTAGATTTGTGGCTTGTGGCTTTTCACAGGTAGAGGGGATTGACTATGATGAGACCTTTGCTCCTGTTGCAAAGTATTTGTCGATCAAATCTATATTGGCACTATCAGCACAGATGGGTTGGAAGATACATCAGATGGATGTGAAGACAACCTTCCTTAATGGCACGATTGAGGAAGAGGTGTACATGGAGCAGCCTGAAGGTTTTGAAACCTTTGACAGTGAGTCACATGTGTGTCGGCTCAAGAGAGCATTATATGGGATGAAGCAAGCACCTTGTGCTTGGTACACCAGGATATATAACTACTTCATTGGATTGGACTTCACGAAGTGTGAAGCGGATGCGAACCTATACCACATAGTAGTGGAATGTAAACTGTTGATCATTGTACTTTATGTTGATGATCTCATATTGATAGGTGATCATAAACTAATCAAATATTGCAAGGAGGACCTTGCAAGAAATTTTGAGATGAAGGACTTGGGGTTCATGCATTACTTTCTAGGCATGGAAGTATGAAAGGTTGATGGAGAGTTGTTTGTGTCTCAAGGCAAGTATGCCAACGAGATACTGAGGAGGTTCCACATGGAGAGTTGCAAGCCTATGGAGACTCCTCTAGCTGGTAATTGGAGGAAGGAATATGCTACTTTGGGAGAGGTAGTGGAAGCTACTGTTTACAAGAAGCTTGTGGGTTCAGTCATGTACTTGGTAAACATACGACTAGATTTATCCTATGCAATTAACCAGTTGAGTCAAGCAATGGTTAGGCCTTCCAAGCTGTATTGGAAGGTGACAAAGCATGTATTGAGATACTGCAAGGGCACTACTAAGTACAAATTATGGAAAAAAACAAATAGAGGGAGTGAAGCTTTAGATTGGGTGGGGAGTCCATCTGACCAGAAAATCACATCAGGAGGGATTCTCAGTATTGGACTAACAACAGTTTCTTGGTACAACAGGAAATAGAGATCGGTTGCACTCAGTTCGGAAGAGGCAGAGTACACGGTTGCAAGTTAGGCAACATGTGAGGCCATTTGGATGAGGAAGATCCTGATTGGTCTGTTTGTTCAGCAGATGGATCCGACATTGATTTACTATGATAATTAGGGTTGTATCAAACTCTATGAAAATCCATTTTTTCATGATAGGTCCAAGCACATTGATATCTGATATCATCATCTACGGGATTGTGTATTAAAGAAGATCATGTTGTTAGAGTAAATTACCATGGAGGAGCAGGATGATGACATTTTTACAAAGGAATTGTCAAGTTGTAAATTTGAGTTTCACAGAGATAGGATCAGGGTGGAAGATAATCCCTTTCTTGTTGAGAGAGAGTGTTGAGAAATGGAAACAAGAAATTCTAGTTTAAATTTGTCCTTGAATTTAAACTGAGAATTAAAATAGGATTTTATTCTCATAAAACTTGTAAATAGTTAATTAAGTTTAATTGGTTTAATTAGCTTAGGAATTTCGAGTTGGAAGTCTTTTGGAAGTCATGTAAGTGTTCTCCCTAAATTTTAGAGGTCCAGTATGAGTTTAGATTGAGTTGTAATTAGATAACTCAGTTTATTGAGTTATTAACAGATAAACTAGTTCTAATTGTTTGTTGAACTAGTATAGGATTAACATTCAGTTAGTGCACTAGTGCATCCACAGGTGCTACTCTAGATAACTAAAGATTCTCTCATCGAAAACTCATGCATGTCAGTTCTGAGAAAGACCCAGTTGAGACTAGAGTGAAGGGACAATGTACTATCAGTTGTATGATATATTGAGTTGTATAGATCATGCATGTAATCAGGAAGAGGACCTAGATTGGATTGTGCAATTTTGGAACCAATGGATTCCCATTAATGTGCGCTATTCAGCCTAGGACTTGCACAAGGAAATAGGGGCTTGGAAGGCAGTGGAAATTGGCTAAGTGTTGGCTAAGAGCGGGCTTGTGAGGTAGAGAGTTGAGCATACTTGAGCGAAATTGTTCTAGTGAGAACAAGATTTGTACCTTCACTCATATTTCTGATTAATGAAATACATATAAGTGAGGTTTTGAGCAGTTGATTTCCCTAGAATTTTTTTTTTTGTGTTATGTGCCATTGATCTGTCTTATTCTTCTTCATATTGTTTTTCATTGATCTATTGGCTTCCGTTGGTTGAAAGTATAAGTAGATCCTTGTATCTTGTTTTAGTAGATTACATGAGCTTGTTAATCTACAGGAAATTCTACAATATATCATAGGCTCATTGAGTGAAGTCCTCGTGGTATCGTTGATCTCTTCTGGTAACTGTGTTCCGGCAAGGGGCATCATTCACATTCGGAGGTTCTGTGTGAGTTGGGAGGTTGCAACCCTTGGGGAGAGAGTTGGTCTCTCCACATGACATAGCACGGGAAATGCATCACATTTTTAGAGCTCCCACCATGGGAGCCACCAACCTGGGCTCAATCAAATTAAATGCTGCATGCATAACCTTACGGGTAATCTTTGGTTTTTGGTCTATGTAATTTAACGTCCCCTTGATTATTCACACATGGAGTCTAGTCCTTAGGGCATAATGGTTCCTACAGGTATTCATACTGTGTATAAGGCAGTGTACAGTTATTACATCATCCATATTTTGGGATTTTCAACATGTGGAGGCTTCAATCCACCTGGCTATGACTAAGGAGAGAGTCAAGTCCATGTTTTAATTGTGGAGTTCATGAATAGATTCAGTCTCGTATTTATATGAAGCCTTGTGTTTGCATGGGGTGACAAATAATTGGCTTTTGTGGTATTTACGTGCTTCTACTCCAACGAGTGTATGCATGCCTACATTTTACATTTCGATAGTTTGTAGTGGCGTCTTGGTTAGAAATGTGGTTCTTTCCCAACCTCTGTCAATCTCGCACTCTGGTTCAAAATTCTCTGATCCTACAAACTTGGGTAAACCTAAACCTTCTAATTTTATTTTGTGGAATTTTACGTACATCTCGCCTTTTGTTACATCCACGATGTCTGTTTTTTGTGCTTTTTTGCACAGTTTTGGGTTAGGACCCTGTTTCAAATAGTTTGCATTCCTTCCTTCAACAAGTAATCAACATTCTCATCTGGCAGGCATTTCGTTTCAGTGTCCAACATTGGTTAGTGGGGTTTCGTTTCAAGGCACTTACTTCATTTGGTTTGATAGGTACTTTTCCTTCTCTTATCCTCTGGTTCACCCACACCACATCAATTTTTTCGGCTCTGTTTCCTCCATTTACTGGGACTTAGTAGGCATATTTATTTATGGGATTTCACCAAGCTCAGGGTTTGTTGTATGTCTAGATGCAAAAGTATTTTTTAAACCTAGTCTATCAGTGCATGAGTAGTCTTTCGATTGAAATTTCAAGACTACTCTCATTCCTTATTACGTGGAGAGTATTGCATTTTCAGTGGTTTTCGTCTTCGAGGGTCATCCTACAACATCGTTTCCCATGGCATTTCCCTCATAGGTCTTGTCTAGCTATCAAGAACGATAGTGAGGTGTTGGGGAAATTATATGTGTTATATTTCCAACATTAAATTATCAATCCGGGACTCATAAGCTTCGAGGCGCAAGTGTAGGTAACGGAGGATTAGAGCATCTAATCTAAACTAAAAATGAAATCAATTTATTGTTTAAGTATGTATTTGCTATTTCTAAGTGAAACTAATCAATTAAGGAAAACATGCTTAAACAATACGAATAAGAAATTCTAATTAATGTGAAAAAGAAACTAACTCTAATTAATCATAAACCAAGCAATACAAATTATCATTTAAACATTTCAATCTTAATCTAAGTAATGGAAATCTTAAATCAAACACTAAGATCTATTTAATCTAAATGCAATAATCTTAAATCAATCAAGACTAATTCAAAAAGGCATCAAGATTATGTTGATTTCAATTTAAACAAAACTAATTATAATCCAAACGATTTAAGATAAGGAAATAAATAATCCAAACAATACTGCAGCTAATCTAATTCCCGGGATCACACAAAGATCTACAACTTTACTTAATCATCAAAAGACTAAATTACTGCAATGACCATTTCAAGACTAAATTACTTCAATTGTAATGCCATTTCAAACCTAGACTACTCCTAATTGAAATCAAAATACTTTAACTACAAGATTCAGATTGCATCTAATGGAAAACAAAATTACTCTAATCGAAATCAAAATGTTGAACTATAAGATTCAAATTGAACTCATGAAAACATTGGTTAATGAAAATCACTCTGCAAATCTAATAGCTATGATTGGAATGAACTACATAACTTGCTTCTAGGTGGTGGTGGGACCTTTCCACTCCTAGAGCAAGTTAGATTAACTCAATGGAAATAAAATTCAAAACACAATCATAATACTTACAAAGGATTTAGAGATGAAGCAAAATTCAATAAAGTGCAATTATTATTACAAAAGAGCTTCAATCCATCCTTTATTCCTTCCCTGCTTCTCTTCCTTTTAAAAACTTCAAAATATTACAATACAAACCATCGCTGAGCCATTTATAAGATTTACAAGGTGAATTAGTCATTTTGCTCAATTATGGAAAATTCAACAATTTTAACAAACTGACCCCAAAGATATTGGCATATCTTCCTAACCACGCCGAATTTTACAAATCTGTTTGGAGGGAACCTAAATTGTTATATTTTCAACAAAAACCTCTCTTGGATTTGTCGTATTCAAATCTAGATCCTCGTAAATTGTGTCCAAAGTTGGTTGTTTGGATCTTTTTGCAAGATTCTTAAACTCTGGAAAAATAGTCATTTTTTATAAAACTGCCTCCAAGACCCGCTTATAAATTTTAGAAAAATTTGAAACTGGAGAAACCATTTTTCATATAGATAATTGGTTATATGTTTAATAAATCCATTTGCTCGTATTTTCCAGACTCACCTCTAGATGCACAAAAATCAAGGTCAAACTTGGGTATTGGGAAACTTAGCACATTTTGAGTAGATTTTTTAATTAGATCCTAGGGACCCACATGTGTGACCTGGTTGCAATCCAACACATGGAAATGTATTAAAACATTATTTTGGACAATAAATTCCCTTGGTTTTCCCTGGAAGCATACCGAAATCTCGAAACCCCAAATTGGATATTCTCATACTCTACTTATACCAACTAGTTCAACTGACTTGTGAAGAATTTTGGCGATGGAACCTTGTGACAAATGAACTTAGAAAATCTGTCATTAATAAATCATTAATAAATGATATTTAATCATAAAAAAATATAAGAAAACTAATGATAATCAACCATGAGGCGTAAGACGTGAATTGGCGATAAGTGATGGAATTATGGTGTGAAATGAGTGTAATAGTACATGAATATAGGTTATGAATGGTGGTATTGAATGATGAAAACAAGGGCATATTTGAGGCCCAACATCAGGTTCTCTATTATTTGGTTCAAGTCTTAGTTCAGTGTTTTCTTGATAGGTTTTCTGTGGTGATGGCTCAATGGCAACGACTTCCCATTCGTCGGGGTGGTGCTTCGGGAAGCTCCTCCTCTAGGGACCGGAGGCTTTATGAATGGGAACCAATGGCCACATTTTTTAACTCAACCCCTTTGGAAGTTCGAAAGGAGATTCTACAACTAGAACCGAGGGAGTTCAATGACTGGATATATCACTTTGATTCAGAAATTGGTAGTAGCTCTCTGAAATGGATTTCTGATCCTGTCAAGTTCAGGAAAAGATGACTACATTTTCTTCACTCCATAAAAACTCATAGACATATGGAAACCTTGTTAAGTATGGTTATATGGGACAAACAATTTTACAATTATAAGCTTTTTGTTGGACAAGAAGATATCAAGAGGATCATGAGGGACATTTAGTATGACCTTGAAGATACCGTGGCCAATTTGAATTGTGTGGAAAAATACATGGTTTCAGGTTCAAACACTGAATCACATGACCATCAAGAGAATGGTACCATTATCAATGCTCCTCCCCTAAGCAATGTTCCAACAATGAACAATTCATATGCATACTCTCCTCCACTTTCTCTAGTCATCATCTTGGGCTAACATGTCCAACATGCTTCTATGTCTTTTGGACTTTTTTGTTGGCTTATAATGTACTAAATCACTATCAGTGGCTATTTCATTGTCTTGTTTACTGTTCTTTTTCTTAATGGTTGGAGTTTATCACTGGATTTATCCTGGACTTAGAAGCATAATTTTTTGTTTTTTGGAGGCCACTGTAAGGTGCCTACAGTTAGTTTCTTTTGCCTAGAAGACTGTTGATGGGTGTTTGGACAATCAACATGCATATCAAGCTATATCCATGTATTTTTTTCTCTTTTTGTATATTAGTAGAAATCTACGGATGTAATTTAAAAAAAAAAAAAACATAACATGCAATTTGTGTTAGAAAATTATATATTACAGAGCAATGGAGCACCTAAAATATATTGCAGAAATATAAACACATAAAACACATAAAACAAGAGATACACATATATATGTGGTTCACCCAATTTGGGCTACGCCCATGGAGAAACAACCAGTCCTTCCTTTTATATTATCCAGCAAACTGAAGAGATACAACCTACAACAGATCCATTGTAATTCCCTTTTTGTTCTCACACAATCTCCTCTCTCTTTCTCACTCAGAATACAGATCTACATAGACGCAATACAATTCCCTCATGTATAGCGAGGGGTTTCCTTCTGGGGCAAAAAACCCTAAATTAAACATCTCTTCTAATGTCATATCTCCGCCTAATGAATGACCCAAATTGACTATGAAATTACAATATTTTACAAGGTAATTTTATATCTATTTTTAGCTTTAGAGGCACTGCCCCCGATCCCCCACTGGGGGGGGAGGGGGGGCTCTTAAAGATCATTGTTGCCCCCCCACCAAGACCCCCCTTACAGTGCAAATATTATGGGCGACATTTACGCCACATTACGAACTGGGGTCCAATGCAGTGACACCTCTGAATAAAGAAGATAATCACGCTCCACACCCAACAATCTCCCACTTGGATATTGATTATAGAAACTCCACCACTACTTCATTTGTTGGACAATGGCTCCACTTTGGACCTGAATGTTTCTCATCTTCTTCACCATACTTGAAGACCAATTGAAACTGAGAAAAATCTCAGTTTCTCCCTAGTTACGAATTTTGTTAACATATCTGCAGGATTCCTGCTAGTGTGTATCTTTTATAGCTTCAACTATCCATCTTCCAACACTAACCGTATGAAATGGTACTTGAGTTGTATATATTTAGTCTTGGAATGAAATGCAAAGTTATTTGCAGGATGTATGGCACTCTGTCTGTCACTATATAACCTCGCTAGCTCCTGCTTCTTACCCAATTCATCCAGAAACCTTTGTAACCAAATCATTTCTTTACTAGCCTCTGTAGCAGCAACATACTCGCTTTTGTTGTTGAGAGTGCAACAACACTTTGTAGTTTTGAAACCCAACTGACATTTGTTCCACCTATAGTAAACACATACCCTGTTTTTCTCCTCCTGTTATCTCTATCACCCACCATATCTGCATCAACATATCCCCGTAGAGTAATGTTTTAACCACCAAAGCATAATGCTTGATTTGTGGTACCTCTCAAATACCTGAGAATCCACTTCACTGCCATCCAATGTTCTTTTCCTGGATTGTTCACGTACCTGCTTACAACTCCCACTACATGTGCAATATCAGGCCTTGTGCAGACCATTGCATACATTAAGCTTCCAACTGCTGATGCATATGGAACTTTAGACATATATGCCATTTCTTCTCGAGTCCTGGGACACACCTCCTTACTTAGTTTGAAATGGCTAGCCAAAGGTATACTAACTGGTTTTTCATTTTGCATATTAAATCTTTTCAACACATTTTCTATGTACTCACTCTGAGTCAATGTTAATTTTTGATTCTTCCTATCTCTAGTTATTCTCATACCAAGAATTTGTTTTGCAACACCCAATCCTTCATTACAAATGATTTTGCCAATTTTCTTTTGAGCACATTTATTTCCTGCATGTTAGAACCTGCAACAAGCATGTCATCTGCATACAATAACAATATAATATAACTGCCATCATTTTTCCTTTTGAAATAAATACAATGATCGGAGTGACATCTAGGATAACCTTGTTCAAACATAAACCTCTCAAATTTTAGATACCACTGCCTTGGAGCTTGTTTTAAGCCATACAAGCTCTTCTTCAACCTGCACACTAGTTTCTCCTTCCCTTTTACTTCATATCCTTGTGGCTGCTGCATATATATCTCTTCCTCCAAATCCCCATGGAGAAAGGTTGTCTTTACATCTAGTTGTTCAAGATGCAAATCTTCAGCTGCTACTAGACTTAAAATAGTTCTAATTGTCTCATCAAAGTCTATACCCTTTTTCTGTGCAAACCCCTTCACCACAAGTCTAGCTTTATACCTTTTTCTACCTCCATCTTCTTCCTTCAACCTGTAAACCCATTTATTCTGCAATGTTTTTTTCTTGTAGGCAACCTGACTAAGTCCCAAGTCTGGTTATGTGCTAAGGAATCCATCTCTTCTTTCATGGCTTGCTCCCACTTCCTCCTGGTTTCTACCCACACTACTTCTTCATAACATTCTAGTTCACCAAAATCAGTCAACAATACATAATATAATGAAGGAGAGTATCATTCAGGGGGTCTACTTATCCTGGTAGATCTTCTAACACCACTTTTAGGCGTTTGAGGTGCTTGTTGATGTTGTGGTTGTTGTTGTTGTTCTAGCTATTTATCATTATGATTTTCAAGCACCTTCACTTTTTTTGTGATCTCATCAAGCACTATGTATTATCTGTTTTCTTTTTCCTGTTTCTTTTTCCGCATCTGATCCTTATACAAAACCTTTTCATTGAATATGACATCTCTGCTCCTAATGATTTTGTGTTTTTCATAATCATAAAATCGATAACCAAAATAATTAACACCATATCCAATAAACGTACACTTCTTTGATTTTGCCTCAAGCTTTGTTTTATTTTCTTTCTTAATGTGGATAAAGGCTTCACAACCAAAAGTCTTTAAAAATGAGTAGTTTACCTTTTTACCTATCCATGCCTCCTCTGGAATACCACCATCCAAGGAACTTGAAGTCCCTCTATTTATTAGATAAACAACAGTGTCTGCAGCATTTGCCCAAAATTGTAAAATCAATCCTGCATGCAATCTCATGCACCTTGCACGCTCCATGATTGTCCTGTTCATCCTTTCTGACACACCATTTTCTTGTGGTGTTCCTGGAACTTTCTTCTCTCTATGAATTCCATTCTCTGAACAATACCTATCAAACTCTTTGCTGCAATATTCACCTCCATTGTCTGATCTGAGGCACTTCAACCTTTTTCCTATCTCATTTTCAACCAAAGCTTTCCATTTCTTGAAAGTATCAAATACATCAAATTTATTTCGAATACAATAAATCCAGGTCCTTTTGGTTGCATCAACAATAAAAGTAACATAATAACGAGAGCCAACAAGAGATGACACCTGAGCAAGTCCCCATACATCTCTATGCACAAGCTCTAATTTTTCGCTCTTCTTTTCTTTCCCAACTCTGAGGAATTTGAATCTCTTTTGTTTTCTATAAACACAATTCTCACATAATTTTAAATCAACATGCTTCAAACTTGGCAACAAATTTCTTGAGTGAAGAATCTGCATCCCCTTCTCACTCATGTGCCCAAGCCTATGATGCCAAAATGTTGTATCTACTCTTTTATAGGTTAAAGCATTAACATAATTAGAAATACCATTGCATAAATACAATGTACCAACCTTTTCTCCTTTTGCTATTACTAGGGCTCCTTTAGTGACCTTCCAAGTTTTTTTTCTGTAAAAGTAGTTACACAGCCTTCACCTCCCAACTGCCCTGTTGAAATTAGATTTTTCGTCAGATCTAGAACATGCCTTACCTCCTTCAATAGCCATTGATTTCCATTCTTCTATTTTATGAAAACTATACCCATTCCAATGATTTTATAGGGTTTATCATCACCCAATCGAACCTGTCCAAAATCTCCTTGAACATAATCATGAAAATGTCTCTTATTAGGTGTGGCATGGAATGAGGCCCTTGAATCTACCACCCAGGCATCAATAATATTTTCTAATGATAGAATCAAAGCATCTTGCAACACATCACTTGTCACATTCGCTCATGATTATTTTCTTGTTGCACGTCTCCTTCTTTTCCCTTCTGAGACTTGTAGTCTTTCTTTAGCTGTCCTTTCTTCCCACATTTCCAGCACACTATCCATGATCTAGACTTGGATCTACCTTTCCTTGACTTACTATGATATCTTGGGCTCTTTCCTTTTTCCATTTTTCTTCCCCTAGTCTCTGCAGTCAAAGAATTACCTGATGTTTCACTGGAGCTTTTCCGTCACATTTCCTCGCTAAGGATTGCACTGACAACATCATCAAAATTTAAAGTACTAGATCCAGAGATAGAGTTACTAATGGCCATAACTATTTAATTCCAACTTTTTGGCAATGAGCATAGAAATAACAAAGACCTAACTTCATCATCAAAATTTACCCCTACAGAACTTAACTGATTGGTAACTGTATTAAATTCATTTAAAGGATCAGCGACGGATCCTCCTTCTAAGATTTTCGTATTAAATAAACGATTCATAAGAAATAAATTATTTGAGGCTAAGGGTTTTTCATATAGTTTGGCCAATGCCAAAATTAAACCGTCCGTTGTCGTTTCCTTTGAAATATTAAACATTAATGACACCACTAGGCACAACCATATTGTTCCAAGTGCCTTTTTGTCGAGAATATCCCTTTCTTTGTCTGTCATACTCGTCGACTTCTTTGTCTTTCCACTCAACGGTTGGTACATATCTTTCTGGTACAAATAATCTTCCATCTGCATCTTCTGTAGCTGGTAGTTTTGGCCATTAAATTTTTTGACCCTAAACCTACCATCTTCTGCCATTTCTCCCACTCAAACTAGGAACCCTTCTCTCGTGTGAGTTTATCAGCCAAATAGACCTTGAACTCTAATACTAGTTGTTAGAAAATTATATATTACAGAGTAATGGAACACCTAAAATCTATTGCAGAAATATAAACACATAAAACACATAAAACAAGAGAGACACAGATATACGTGGTCCACCCAATTTGGGCTATGTCCACGGAGAAACAACCAGTCCTTCCTTTTATATTATCCAGTAAACTGAAGAGATACAACCTACAACAGATCCGCTGTAATTCCCTCTTCACTCTCACACAATCTCCTCTCTCTTTCTCACTTAGAATACAGATCTACATAGACGAAATGAAATTCCCTCATATGTTGCGAGGGGTTGCCTTATAGGGAAGAAAAACCTAAATTAAACATAGCTTCTATCGTTAGATCTCCGCCTAATGAATGACCCAGATTGACTACGAAATTACAACATTTTACAAGGAAATTTAACATCTATTTTTAGCTTCGGGGGCGCTACCCCCTATCCCCCACCGGGTGGGCTCCTAAAGACCGTTGTTGCCCCCCCTAGACCCCCCCTTGCATTGCAAATATTATGGGCAACGTTGCCGCCACACTACGAACTGGGGTCCAATGTGATGATACCTCTAAATAAAGAAGATAATCAGGCTCCACACCTAACAATTTGTTCTCTAACTTATTATGAAGAACATATCATATTGTTTTTTCTATATTTTACATTTTTTGATAGAAATTGTAAACAATACCTTAATTGGTGACTAGACTAGAGTCTCGTTCCAAAGCCTTCAAAGCGATTGCAATAAAAAGTTATGTTAATATATTGGATTTCAATTTGTTATTTTTGAGATTGTTTAGGTACATCAATTTTATATTAATAAACTTACAAACTTTATGAGAAATTATTTAAAGTCTTCTTTCTAGTTGGAAAGATGAAAACATCTCAACTCTATGGTCCTAAATATGACATTCTATTAAGGATGTGTTGTGCCCTACAACAACCCCCCATTTCATATCAATATTATCCCAAAATCATAATATGAAATGGATCCCTTTTTAATTTTTGGTTTTAATTGGTATCAACTTAGTTCTATTAAAAAAGGCTCGAAGAGATAAAATAAAACATTACCCAAAAATCATTTTCAATAAACCAATCAAAAGTCTTAGCACAAATGATTAATCTTTTGTCATTGCGATAAAGCGATCGCAAGATCGCATATCGCAATGACAAAGGGAACACAACTTGAAGACATATTGGTTTAGTCCGATGCGAAATCGCTATCAGGTATCGGAAATAAATGAATTAACGCAATTAAAACCCCCTTGCTCCGATGCCATGCGATATCGGCAATCAACAATCAGCGATAATGATTTAACGCAATAAAGCTCCCTCTTGCTCCGATGCGATGCGATATCGCTATCGGCAATCGGAAATCGACTACGTACACCTTTTTAACTGCCCCACTCGCTACTCCCGACGCGATGCGATATCGCTATCGGCGATTGGGGATTCCAAATGGAACCAAAACAATGATTTATGATTTCCCTCGACACCCAATTGCGATAAAGGCAAAAGCATAGTTTTCAAAGAAAATCTTAAAAGTGGTTTAATACGATTTATTCGTATTCAAGGCCTTATCTTTCGAAAAAGCCACTCATTTGCGCTCAACCGCCAAAACGCCCAAGGCACGCTTCAAATAAATCATTCGGCCATTAATCAAATTGACGGATTGACAGGTCTTAACGACCATTTAATGAAACAACAAGCCTGCGATCTGTTTACAGATTTGATTCGAGGCCACCTTAAGTCAATCGTTCGCCATGAATTTATCAATATATATCTCAGTCTATTCGATTTATGCTATTATTTCCTGTATTACGCCCATCATCGTCTCTGTGCAGAATTCTCCCGCAGAAACAGATTTGAGCAGAATGGGGAAGAAGTCCAAGAAGACCACAATGGCTTCCGCTTCGCCGGCCACAGGGCAACCTGTTGTTGATCCAAGCAATAAAAAGAAAGGGTTCATATCGGACACTACATGCCTAGGACTTACCAGAGCTACTTGGCAAGGCACATATAATCTGATCGAAGCCGAAGACCCGAGGGTGACAGCAATACAAGTTTTAGCCGACAACACCAGCAAATCCGAGGCTAATCTTAGTGATTTAGTCAACTCTTTTCTTCATCGAATAGCGGCCCGGGAGCAAATCCTCCCATATACAGATGTGGTAAGATGGGCGATTCAGGAAATCCCAATTACCGACAGAACCTTCAGCACCATAGATGGGAGAATTTTTGGTTCTTTTCGAGCCGAGGATCTAAGGCAAATGTATCATTTGCCGGAGGCAGAGAAGAAGTATAACATGACATTCCTGGAGAAATTCCGAGCTGAAAATGAGACTGAGTCCGAACCCATTCGAGGTTGGAGACAAAATCCAGCAAAGCACAAGCACGAATCTTCGGGTATGTACTCGGTCGATTCTCTATGCTCTCCTTATTGCTATGCTGGGATTATGATGTGCATACTATGGGGATTACATGATTCCGCTAATTTTACCATAGAAATGGTCCCCTTAATGGAGGCGGCATGTAGTGGCGAAATAATGGATTGGGCGGATATACTATCTGATAAGTTAGCAACTGCAATTCTTAATTTCAGATTCAACTCTCGCGTCACTGAGAGGTTCATTCCCCCATTTTACTACAGTGCCTATGTATTAGATGTTTTGTGTTTTAATTCTGAATTTTCTGTGCTCGGATGGAGGTGGATGTCGCAAGACCCCGCACCCGTCCACATATACCATCAAAAGTTGTGGAAGACCAACTACAAACACCATTTGTATCAAATCTGCAACGGTTTCATGTTGCCTATTCATTATTCTATTTTCAATAAGCCTGCCCCTAAGATTTCCTACCAAGCAGGGGTGGATTTAAATTCCATAGGGAGTTGGTTTGGAGAAGAGAAGTTCACCTATATCAGAGTTTTTGGCAGTTAAGCCAAGCCCCACGTTCTTCCTCTATACATCCCTGATAAACTACTGGCCAAGGAAATAGCCTATCAGATCAACGCTGATGGGGTTACACAAACTCTGAAGAAAGCTAAGAAGCATGTCTGGCCCTCTTTTCCTTTGAGAATTGGTATCTACACTCTGCATGATCTCAAACATGCAGAGAAAGAAGCTGAGAAAATAAATTCACTAACCCTGGCAACTCTACCGAGCAGGTGATTCGATTCGAACAAAGTCGCCTACAATGCACTCGACCAGGCCAAATTGGCAAAGTTCAAGCATAAAGAAGACAGATTTGAGGACTTGTTCGCTTCAGCCGAGTCGTTGTATCAAGTTAAATCGCTTGCCATATATGAATACAACGATGAGTGACTGGTCGAATTCAACAGAATTAGAGAGCAGAGGTTGCAAACTCTGCCTCTAGACCTGTTAGCGATGACTCCAACAACAGAATCAAGCGAGCCTGAGCAGCGACTTGATAAAGAACCTCCTATTACATCAAAGCAGCAGGAGGAAGTGCATGAGCAGAGATAAGAAGAAACCCAGGCGAATTTATAGAGACAGGAAGAAACCCAGGTGAAAATGCAAGAATAGAGCAGTTCGAAAGTAAATGAAGATACACGGATTGATCCGAAATTGCTCTAGGAATGGCAGCAATTTAATTCGATTATCGGCAATCTAGAATGATCTAAAGATGACGAGATTTCAAAAGAGGGCAACACACAGGAAGCGACATCAAAGCAGGTTTCGGGTGAAACCAACGACCCACCCAAATTAAAGGAAGCGGAAATAATTCCAAAGGATCCATCGGGAAAAATCATTTTGAAGATAGAAGAGATTCCTCCCTTGGATGTCTTCTATAGCCCTAAGCATAAAGCTGTAGTGAAACGACAAAGGAAGAGGAGAAGGACTGATCAACCTTCTTTATTCCCAGAACTAACAGTAACGGGCAACGTGGTATGGAAAGAATAATTTGACCCCTCCGATGACTTGACAAAGCTATCGTAATATGCTGGAGCTTATTCGGCGGCGACAATAGATAAAGCATCGGAGGTGAGCAGTTTATTAAAGACAAAAGATCAAGACATCTTTTTGCTATAGGCACAATTATCGGAAGCGCAACAGAAGGCAGAGCAGGCAGAACAACAATTGCTAGTATAGAAACAACTAAACAATCAGCTGACTAAGCAATTGTAGGAAGAAAAACAGAGGATTGACGATAGGGCAATCCAAAAGCAAAAGGAGCTATCAGCAGCATTGGCGCAGCTAAAAACATCAACTGAGGAAATGCTAAAATCCAAAGATGAGCAGATCGCTCAATTATCAGCTCAACTTGAGCAAATGAAAAAGCTCCCGCAGGTAGATGAGTTTAAAGCAAAGGCATTTCAATTAAACAAAGCGTTGATAAATCAAATGAAGCTCTTGTGTCAGCAAATCACCCAGGCAGAACCATTGTGCGACTTAGTGGCATCCATAAGCGAAAAAGTAGAAAAGACAAGGACAGATTTGGATCAAGCCGAAGAAACATTGACAAATTTTCTGGAATGGCAAGATTTCGATCAGGGACAGGCAACTAACCTACCAAGGATTCTGGAATCACACAAAGAAATATTATTCACAGAATGGCAATCTCAGTTAATGAAGGCAGAAAGAGCGATTTTAAGATGCAAGGCAACCACTAGTAATTTGGTTGAATTGGTAAATAATACT
>APFE031524314.1:1063-27409 GCA_000404065.3 Pinus taeda
ATTTGCTTGCAGGTGAAGAAGGAGTGGTGGATGACCAGTTACCAAATGATGGTTTGCTATTTCAGTTCTCTCCCCATGGTTTGCTGATATAACAAACTATTTGGTATCAACACAGTTCCCACCAAACTTGCCCTCCAAAGAAAAGAGCAAGATAGTCAGGAAAAACACTTCCTTCACCTGGATTGAGGGCAATCTATTCAAACTTGGCCTAGATCATATCTTGATAAGGTGTGCAAGGGAAGAGGAATTTTTGACATCCTTCTGACTTGTCATGATGGGCCTTGTGGAGGTCACTTTGCAGCAAAGAGGACATCATTCAAAGTGTTGCAAGCATGCTATTATTGGCCTACTCTACATCAGGATGTGAAAAAGTACATTAGTCGGTGTGATCGGTGCCAGAGGATGTGAAAGCCTACTCCAAGAGATGAAATTCCCCTACAACCTCAAGTGACTTTCAAGCCATTTAACAAGTGGGGCATGGACTTCATTGGGCCTATCAACCCTCCTTCAAAGAAAAAGTAGTATATTATTGTGTGCATTGATTATTTCACTAAGTGGTCTGAAACCAAGGCAATTAAGACAGTAACAGAAGAGAAGGTGGTTGAGTTCCTAAGGGAGAATATATTATGCAAATTTGGGTATCCAAGAGAGATAGTCATAGACCAAGGTAGCCAATTTACCTCCAACATGATTGAAGAACTGCTGAGCCATCACAAAATCGAACATAGGACCTCCACTCCTTATCATCCACAAGTTAATGGGCAAGTGGAGGTGACCAATAGGACACTGGAGAACATCTTATACAAGGTAGTGAGCAACAGCAAGAAGGATTGGGCAGAGAGACTAGTTGAGGCCACCTGGGCCTATAATAAAACATGGAAGACCACCACTAGATTTACACCCTATGAGTTGGTCTATGGGAAAAAGGCCTTGTTATTCATTGAGTTTAAATATAGCACATTGAGGATGGCAGCCCAACTAGATTTGGATCTCAGTCATGCACAGAAAGAAAGACTTTTCCATTTGAATGGCTTGGATGAATTCAGAATGAGGCCCTCCTACATACAAAGATAGTTCTAATTCAAAGGAATATTTGGCATGACAAACATATTAAGGAGAATAAATTTAAGAGGGAGACTAGGAATTGTTATGTGATTCTAGTTATAAATAATTCAAGGGCAAGCTAAGGATAATATGTCTCGAACCTTATGTGCTGGAAAGATGCCATGATAATGGTTCACTGCAAATTAGAACTATAGATGAAGAATCCATTCCATTGCTTATTAATGGACACTAATTGAAAATGTACAAGAGGCCTTTATCAAAACAATATTTCATTGACAATATCAATAAGATAGTGATGATGGTGGAGTAAGTTTAAGCTCCTCCCTCATCAGAGCACTGAAAAAGAGAAAAAAGAATAAAGATTCAATTGAAAACCTCCATGAGGTGCTTGAGTCCCATCTTTGGGTTGAAAACCTCGTAAGGCGGCCCAAGGATGAGAAAAGATAAAAATGAGTAAGAAGATCCCTGGGTGAAAACCTTCCTTGAGATGCCCAGGGCAGATATCTAGGGTGAAAACCTCTCTAAGGCAGCCTAGGTTTTTCTCCAAAAAAAATATAATAATAAAAGAAAAAGAATAAAAAAAGACATAATTGTTATTTGTTGGTGGGTGAGAAAGACAATCAAGGAGCAAAGAGAAGATCGAAAGGGAACCCTACCTCACATATATTCATCTCCTCCACTCCTTACCATGCATCCCTCCATTAATTCCATTGTTTTTTTACTTCATTGCTTCATTTTAAGGTGAAGATTGTGTTTTCTATAGGATTCCCTAAATGGTAGGTTGGTTAGGTCCCCAAAATTCATTCTAGACATGATCTAACCCATCACCTCATACATTACCATCATCGATGCACTCACACACACTCCTACTCCCTTTGTCCATTCATTACAGCATCCTCACAACACCATCCAGCAACATGATCAAGAAATTCTAAGGGAGACACCAAACATTGCCAAGTGGTAATCCACAAGCTACAAAACATCAGTAGCAACATCAAATATGCAGTCACAGACACCATTAGTAGATATCAGAGGAGGAAGAAGAATGACCATGCAACAAAAAAACAATGCAACACCTTTGATCCTCGACAAATTGCATCATGGCATCAAGACCACAGATAAGTATCCCACTCTCTCACTCATATGCATCATTAGATCAAAAGTTGTAAAGGTTACGAGGTAGTTGGTTTGTAAGTGAAAAGTTGGCCAATTAACTTGGCCACCTTCATTTAGTCATCACATACAAAGTAGGGTGTCCTCTCACACATGGTTGTAGTCAACTCAAAGAACAGAGGAGGAGTAGGACAAGAAGTGCTTAACGATGGGTTTAACAACTGTGGGAGCTGATTATAAGTAGCAGGAATGATGAGGTGGTATAAAGGGAAACAAAACATTGTTTTCATGCATTCATGCATTCCACCTCCTTGAAACTCCCTCACTCAAGTAGATCTCATAACTTTGGCCACCCACTAGGAAAGGATCCATCATTCTGCAAGAGAATTCCTACAAGAATAGTCTACAGGATCAGTCTACAGTATACATAGAGGCAGTCTACCGAATAATCAGAGAGGGGTTCAAGAGGGAATATCAAGAGAATTGTCCACTACCACCATTCTAAAGAGGTAGGTTCTAAAAATCCATCCCCATTTACAAGCAAATGAACTAGAAGTCCTCTAAAAAGCTAGTGGATTACATACCCAGGAAACTTTGTTTTCTCAAGAATTTTCTCATTCCCTCACTCCGCACAACAAAATCCATGCCAAATTTATAGTTAGAGCGCTCACTATAGATCTCACCCTAGAGTTCATCAGTAGGGTCACCACACTTCCCCTGGGAATTGCATGGAGAAAAGAAGATAAAGCAGACAATCAGGTGGAAAAAAGGAAATTATTTTTAGAAGGTGAAGAACCCACGGAGGATAAAAATGGAGTAAGGAGGGATAGTTTTCCATACCCATGGAGTGAGGTAGGCTACCAACTCATCAAATAAATCTCATATGAGGGTAGATATAGTGTTGCTTATGGCTACAATTTTAGGATGCTTGAAGAGCTAAGATTTGGGGTAGAAAGACCAGTTCAACGAAGACTCAACATACCCTCTTTCTTGATGAAATCACTCATAGCCTCCAACAACAAAGTAAAGGAAGGGAATTCCCAACAGTTGGCTCACCATGGTTTTATTAGAATCCTCATTGAGGATGCCCTCCAAAACCTTGGGATCCCTATAAAATGATCATTCTTCATAGACTTACCAGCAGAGGATGACATCAAAACCCTCATCTATGATGATTAGTCCTTCTGTCAAAGAGGAAGAAGGCATTGAAATAGAAGGGGAAGAACACAAGGAGGAGTCACCTAGGGTGTCTCCAGAGGCCCCTGAGAGGACAATTGCAGGAAAAGGAAAACCAACTAGCATGTATGGCCAGCTTCTCCTTGGAGGCCATCCAGTGTAGGATTCCAGCTAAATCCTGTGCTCTTTACCTCAGAGAACAATGGCTACGATTTCAGATTAAAACACCAGCACAAAGGGGCACCATGCCATTTCATGACTACAGGCAGTTTATTGATCTTTGTGATCAAAGTACACTAGAGGATAGGGCCAAAATGGTTGAGTTTTACTTGCACAACATGGCCCTCACAGACATGAATATTTGGGATCCTAATGCAGAGCTAAGAGATCTACAATTAATGGCTCTAGCATCATCGATGAACCATGGGAAGTCAAGAGCTATAGAGATGAAAAGAATACTAGCCAGAGAGAAAAATGGACCTATTTTCATCAGAGCTAAATAATCAAATCCCATGGCCCATAATCAGCACCCATAATCTAATTGCAAATGGTCCTCAGTTGGCACCTAGATATCTTGCTGCCCAAGAGCAAGCAATTTCACATTTTGAGGATATGCTTAGGCTACTAAGAGATGATAATATACATGCCTACTAAAGGAGATGGAAAACACTACCACACAACTTGAATATCAGAGAATATCACTCCCCTTAAAGGTTGAGAGAGGCACTCAACAAGACACCTATGTATAAGAAATCAATGCAAAGGTTGAAGGTCAATTGGATAGGCCTAAAACTCAGTCCACCACTACTCCTAGGGATGCTAGAAGGGAGAAAAGAAGAAGAGGAAAAGAGGCAGTGGGAAGAAGTAGAAAGTAAAGCACCATTCTATAAACAAGAAGAAGAGACCACATCAGAAGCATGGGATGTCGGAGAGGCTACCAGAGCCATGAAGTTCATGGACATTAACTAAGTTGCTCAGAGGATGAGAAACACTTTTAGTGGGGGGGTGATGATGAGCCTCATCATTGGGTAATTATATGGGCCTTAATTGGCCTTAATTCACCTCCTAGCTTAGTCAAACCAACTATTCTCACAACTTATTTCATACTTTTGATTATATTTTGTTTATGAGATGAGTTAGAGTTGGATATTTTTCTTTGTGGTCTAGTGTGCATGTAATGTAGAAATAAAGGATAAAAGCAAGGAAAAATCTAGGAATAAAGGATAAAAGCAAGGAACTGTGGCAAAGACCTTGGTTAAAGACCTTCGTCAAAAATTGATTGGGACAAGGTAGAGGAATTATAGGAGGTAAATCCTTCTCATTTACTACCCCTCCATTTGAATATTCCTCCATCAGCTCAGAGTGAAAACAACCAAATCATGAGGATTAAAATACAGCCGAGCAAGTGAAAGTGACAGAAACTAGTTTATCTTGAGTGGGGAGCCAAGCCTCCCTAATGGGAAGGAAGTCTTTGGAGACTTCAGATGTTCAGTAGAGAGGCTTAGGACCTCAGTAGGATTCAGATTCTTATTGTAAAAATCTACTTTATTTCTGAGCTGCAAGACTTGTGACAGTTTGTTATGTAATCCATGGTTTCTATAATAAATATAAGTTCTATTTTGAGCCATCACTGAGTTAACTCAGAGGGCTGAAGCTCTTGGGTTAGGTCCCAACCCAAGCAACCAAATCTCCTCTTTATATGCTAGCATAGATTTATGGTTCTGTTCATTTGCTTAAGTAGCTTCTTGATTTTCTATTCATTTGCTTAAGTAGTTGCATTTCCATACAACAATATAGCATAACTTCCTGGTTTTTTGTTCATTTCTTAAGTAGCTTTCTTTTTCTGTTCTTTTTCTTACGTAACTTCATTTACATTATAACACTATAGTGTTGATGATTCATGGTTTTCTATTTATTTTCTTAAGTAGTTGCATTTCTCTTATAGTAGTGTAGAGTAGATCAGTTGTGCTTTAGTTTACTTCCATTTGTGCCTTCTTTCAGTTCACATGTTAGCTAGGAGAAAAATATCACCATAAGGTTGTCCGTAGGTGTCTCAACATCACCTCCTCCCTCTGGGACCATGAATTGAGGAAGAGACCCTTCAACAACCCCAAAAACATAGGTTTCTAGTTCACGCACGAGCTTTGGAGTTTGTTGTTTGACGTAGTTACATGTTTTGTTTCACTGTCATCATTTTCCATCACTCTTGGTTGACCCTCACCCTCATTGGTTTTTCTGTCATTTTCATTTGAAACCTCCTTTAACACATTTTTCATGCATCATTTCCTTACCGTTTGATCCACAACAAACTTACCCAATCACCATCTGATTCATTAGTTTCTCCAACTATCACCTCGCATGAAGTATTCCAGCTATTTATGCATTGTAAATCCCCCCATCAATCTACCTCACCTGATCCAATGACTATCTCATCACCTCAACACTTTATGCACTTTAAATCCCCACCTTCAATTTGCCTCACCTGATCCGAGGACTATCATGTCACCCGATTGCCAACTAGCTTGGCCAATCTCCACCGTTGATTAGCCTCGCCTGATCCAATGGCTATTGTGCAATCTCGCATGTATTCCTGCATGACTGTTATCTGCTCGAGTTCACGTGAGAAAATTGGTTTTCTCATGCTATGTGTCGCGCAATTAGGCTAATCGCGTGAAATTTCATAATACAGCTTACATCTTTAAGGGCACGCTAGAAAACTACTTACCGCCTCCTAAAATCCTCTCCATCATTTTTGCAAGTTTTCTTCCAGCGATATGATCTCTGCCATTCATTTGTCAATTAATCATGTTTTTCGAACCATTCACTTAATTTCTCGCGATAATATCTCCACCGTTCATTTGCTTCGTTAACATGTTCATCGATTGATTCACTTAATTCCTCGCGATAAGATCTCCACTGTTCATATGCTTCGTTACCCTGTTGGTTCAACTATTCACTGAATCACCCATGATAAGATCCCCACTGTTCATCCTGCTTGTTAACCCTGTTCATCCATCTATTCACTTAAGCCCCCGTGATAATATCTCCACCATCCATCTTTTGGTCATTGATCGATCCAATGGTCCCTATGCACTGTTGTGTCCTTACGTCCTCCTTTCACCAATTTCGATCTCCAGCCACTCTTTCACTTAATAAAAGATTTAGTTTAGTTCCTTTGCTTACACCTTAGTATAGGTTAATGTTCTTTACCTCTACAACTTAGATAGCAACATTAGGTTAGTGTTGATTTAGCAATTTTATTTGGCATAATTGTTTAGATGGTTAGTTAGGTTATAGTGTGGTTTAGCATTACATGCTATTTTATTCATTACTACAGTAGAGTAGCACTTTCTTAGAATATATTTTCTCTTATTCCATCAAAGAATTAATCTTCTTTTGACCTTATAGAAGTCTGGCTTGGAACCCCTAGGTTCTCTTGCCAGATGAGTGGTGACAATAGGCAAGACCTTCACTTTTACTTGTGCATATAGCACTGTCACCTCCAAGTTTGTATGAACCCCAGGTTGATAAGTAAAGATGGTAGCCCTAGGAGTTGCAACATTCTTCTTGCAATACCTAGGATCAAAAGTTCCATTGCTCTGTAATATATATAATTTTCTAACTTCCATGACAACGATAATATAACCATGCCCCCAAACCAAACAAGGGTTACATGTCATAAAATCAATGCCCCATTTGGCAAAGGGACCAATGGTAATAACGGGGTGAAGGAGAGCAGGTGGGGCATGCACTTTCCACTGATAAATCTGGCATTCATGGCATTTGCGGACAACAAGAATGCAAAGGACTAGAAGTAATCGGAACAGATGATCTTGTGAGCAGTGGCATAGCTAGATAGATGACCACCACATGCACTAGAATGATAGCCATTTAAGACTCTTTCAACCTCATCGAGAGTTAAAAATCGATGGAGAATTGAATCAACACTGGTGCGGTATATAGTATCCCCAATGATGTGATAAGGTTGGGGTTGATGCTGAATGCATCGGCGATCATCATTGGAAGATGTAGACTAGAAGGTAGAAGTTTGGAGATACATGATGATTGTTGGTACCATTCCATTACCCTCTTTTTCTTCTAAAAACATCATCAATTGCCTATCTTCTCCCTCCATAGACCTCTTTACATCCATTGAAATTGATTAGTTAATAGCGTTATAGTTGTTAGTTCGTATTAAAGTTAATAGTGTTATAGTTGTTAGTTTGCATAAAAGGAGAGGGAGAACCTTTTATGCCTCTCTTAGCTACTCCTTGTCACATTCTAGCATGACCATTCTCTCTTGGACATTCAAGCATTCGCTTGGAGGAAAAGAGGAAAGATATAGCACTTAGACATAAGCACACAAGTAACAAGCAAGGATCAAGCAAAGGAAAATATGGGAGAGCAAGGAGAAAGTGGGAAGAAAAACTACAACAAGAGGATTTTGCAGGTAACATGTTTCATATGTGATTTCCCATGACAAGAGTTAAATGCATGGTGTATGAATTTGGTTATTTGCTTACTTTTTTGTCATTGGGAGGGGATTTTCCTGGATTTGGTGGTGAATACAACGTTTCCTTACCATTTCCTAGATATCCATAGTGTGTTGGGATTCACTTTTGGTTGAGATTTAAATTACCAAAAGATTTTGGATCCGGGTGAGGTGGTCTCAGGAAAATCCCAAGGGTTGTGGGTGGAGATGGTTTTCTCCAAGATTCCCTTGATAGGTGGGTGGAGACAAGAAAATTCCTTGAGGTATGGTGAACGAATTCTCAGGCATCCAAGCTTGTTTTGGTTTGGTGATATATAGACTGGTTTAGGCGAGATCGTAGTGACTTGAGGTTGGAGGTGGTTTAATCTCTATATTCCTTATTTGGTTGTATTTGGTTTAACCCATGAGATCCCACATTCATGCTTGGAATATGGAATGAGGTGATGGCTGGAAGAATGATTTTGGTTGAGGCAATCTATGGTTGGGTGGTACATGGAAGTCCCTGACTTGGTTGGAATTTTCATATGTACGTATGTGTTAACTATTATTGAGAATAATGAACAAGTTATGATTTTATGTAGTATTTTATGACTATTTTTGTCATGGTTCTATTCTAGTTAAATATTGGTTACATGCATGGTATATTTCCTATTTTATGACATGCTCTTGTTATGGACCCATTCCATGGTTTGATGAGTTCTCGACTACTTGATATGAATGCATGGGCTAATGTGTGCTATTGTAGCTAGTAAGAGAGGGAAAATTTCCTTCTTGATGATTCTAATGAAACTAAGCATTTATGGCCTACAGGTACCTTGACCATCAAGTGTTTTTCTAAATTATTTTCATGTATTTGATCAGTTTGAGTAGAAAACGAGTCTAGAATAATGAATAAAGGCTTATATAGGTGATTAAGGAAATTATGGAAATTTATAGGCAATTCTGAGTAGTTGGCCTAGAATTGGCCCTAAAAATGCAGAATACGGCTTCTGGATGCACCTACAACACTAGGGAATTTTAGCTGTAGCCACATGGAAGAAGGCTTATGCATGTGACTAAAACCTTTTGGTCTCATGCACAACTTGGCATGCATGAAGATGGGTTGTAAATTTCGGTAAAAATAAATTTCCAGTTCAGGGTTAGATCTTTAGTGGATGTTATCTGACATCTAGGTGATCATGTGTTCTTGAGAGGTTTCAATAAGTTTTCTATTAGTAGACCCCACTTCTGTAGCTAGAAATTGGATGCCATGTCATGTCATAGTAACTCTCAATTCATGTTTAGCTTGGAGAGCTAATAAAAGTGGGTAGATGTGGGGTGGGGTGTTACAAGGTAGTATCACAGTATTTATGTTCCCTATAAAAATTTCTCTGGTATCAGTGTTATAGGGTGGTATCAAAGTGAGGTTTACATTATTGGACCTTGGGGTATATGCATATGGTTATGGTTGTCATGCATACAGTTAGTGTTACGGTTTTGTATTATCATCTTGATTGATGCCTGGTGTTGATATGTTGTTGCCATTATTATATGTTGTGCTAATATGGACTGACTTGTGTATATGTAATAACTTCCCTTGGGATACATTGACATATGATTTTGATTGTCTTCTATTTGGTTGATCTAACATGGTATGTTTATAGGACAACAAAATACCAGATATGAAGAGGAGAATGGTGGATTACATTCCACATGACTCCCTATATAGGCCTAAAGAGAAATTAGTGGAATGGGAGAAGTTAATTGAGTAGCAACGAGATATTCTCATGATCTAGAAAATACATTGAGGAGTCTAAGGGAAGAGATTATAAGTCATAAAGAAGATAATAAAATGTTCAATTAGGCATAAGAAAGACTTGAAAAAACTCAAGATAAGCAAGATGAAGTCAATGTAATGACTCTTTAGAGCCTTTCAAAGTTACAAAAGTATGGAAATATGGGGATCATTCATGGAGATAGGTAGGAATAAAATACTAGTGGGGCATATGGTAGTAGATCTCAGAAAATGTATAGGATGGACCACGATGACACAATAAAAGGTGGAAGACCCTTGAGTAGATATGGATTTTATTATAGCTCTTCTTCCAGAATATATCATCATCATCATCATCGCCAACATCATAGGAGGACTGATTATTTTACAGGGGAATTCAAGAAACCCAAGCCTCCTACTCTTGATGGAGAAATGAAGAAATAAGAGGATGCATAAACATGGCTTCTTGGAATGAAGAATGTTATAGATTACATGATTCCTTAGAGGAAAGAAAGCTAAGATAACTACCTTCACTCTCAAAGGAAAAATAGATATCTAGTGGGAATATGCTAATAATTTTGGAGGCATCAGAGAAGAGAAGTTGACTTGGGATGAGTTTGTAAGACTCTTAAAAAAGAATTAAATATTTGAGAGATATTATGATGGACAGGCCAAGGAATTATATGAGCTCAAAATGGGTTCCATGATAAATGAAGAATACACAACCAAATTTCTAGAGTTGTTGATATATGTTCCCTATCTCAAGGATGAGAAAACAAAGATACAAAGCTTCATTAGTCAATTTCCATTGTCATTCAAAGACCCGATTGAGTTTGATGAGCCTTAGTCATTGGAGGAAGCCATTAGAAAGTTAAAGCATTGTTATAAGTAGTCAAAGTGTGAGCTTGAGTTCAAGAATGAATGGAAAGGTAACAAGAAGACTAAATGAAAATGGTCCAAGAACTGAGGAAGATCTCAAGATGTTGTGAGAAGGAAAATGTGGCTCCTTGCAAGATGTTCAATAGAACTAACAAGGGATATGGGTCTCAACCTAAAGATTAGTAGCATAAAGGTAGTGGTAGGGAACTGTTGAAGTGTTGAATTTGTGGTAAATACCATCATAAGAAGGATTGTTCATTATACCAGGGTGGTAGGCCACAAATATACAATGCTTAGGAGGAAAAAATAGTTGGGGATGTAGGTCAAAGCATTCCTTGGATCTATGCAACACCTGGTAATAAGAAAATAGACCATCAGGAATCTATTATCGAGATGGAATATAAGCTTTGTGATCATGTTGTTTCCATTTTGATTGATCATGGATCTAATTATAGCTATGTTAGTACTAACCTGGTGGATCAATGCTATTTGAATAAAAAAGTGCTTGCATAATCTTGGTTGGTGTAGTTGCTTGAAGGGACCAAGAGAATAGTTAATCTTTGGGTGAAGTCTTGTGCATTTGAGCTTAATGGAATGCCTACAAAAAACACTTAAATGTGCTTCCTTGGGTTCATAACACATGATTTTGGGCATGGATTCACTACTTATTCACAGGACCAAGGTAGATCTTTATGAGAAAGCCATTGATTTCTTGGTTGATGATGTAGAAAATAGAGTCTTGTAGGGAAAGAAGAAGCCTACATTAGTGATTAATGGTTACAACTATGCAAGCTAAGCACAATCACAAAAAGGGATGTGTATTATTTGCAGTTCATGTGTCCAGTGAAAAAGAGAAGGAAGATGAGGATGACAAAGTCCTAAGGAAGTATCCTGTCTTGCAACAATTCTAAGATGTATTTCATATAGATATTATAGAGCTACCTCCTCATTTAAAGGTGGATTTATCTATTGATTCGGTACCATGAGCAACACTAGCATCTAAGGTAGTGTACAAGATTTGAACTTGCAGCTTAAAAAGATGCTTGATAAGGAATACACATGGCCAAGTGTATCTCCTTAGGGTGCACCAATGTTGTTTGTAAAGAAGAAGGATGGTACTCTTATATTTTGTATTGATTACATGTAACTGAACAAGGTGACTATCAAGAACATGTATCCATTGCCACAAATTGATGATTTGTTTGATCAGCTGAAGGGAGAAGTAGTATTTTCAAAGATTTATATGAGATCACAATATCACTAGGTGTGTGTCAAAGAAGGAGACATCTAAATGATTGCATTCCATACAAGGTATGGGAAATATGAGTTTATGGTGGTTCCTTTTTGTCTTATGAATTCTCCAACCACCTTCATGTCTTTGATGAAAAATGTGTTGCACCCTTATCTAAATAATTTTGTGATAGCCTTTTTTGATGATATATTGGTCTATTCAAAGAATAAGCAGGAGCATGTAGAGCACCTAGTAGCAGTGTTGAGATTCTTGAGAGAGAATAAGTTGTATTCCATGCTTAGTTAGTGAAATTTCTTTTAGTATTAGATTCATTACTTGAGCCATGTTGTTTCCAAGGTAGGGATAACAGTGGATCCAAAAAATATTAAAGCTATTATGTAGTGTCTAGCTCCAAGGAATGTGGATGAAATCAATTCATGCATCGGACTAACACATTACAATAGGAATTTCATCAAGAACTTTTCCAAGAATGGTTGTTTTATTATCTCCTTACAGAAGAAAGGAAATAATTTTGAATGGACTGATGAGTGTGCATCTAGCTTTGATCACTTCAAGCATTTGTTTACAAATGCTCCAGTTTTGAAGATTTTAGATCCTAATAAGGAGTTTTTATTTTGTACAAATGCATGCAAGGGAGGTCTTGGTGGAGTCTTGATGAAGGAAGGGCAGGTGGTTTTCTATGAATCAAGGAACATGAATGAGAATGATAATAATTATGTGACTCGTGATCTTGAGTTGGCAGCCATGATTCATGCATTGAATATGTGGAGACATTATCTCCTTGGAAGGAGGCTCATCTTGATGAGTGATCATAGTTGATTTAGGTACTTGTTTGACCAACCTAATATAAATTCCAAGAAATTAGATAGATGGTTGGCTACTCTCAGTGAATTTGAATCTGAGATTAGATACATAAAGGGAAATGAGAATGAGGTTGCAGATGCTCTCATTAGCATATTGCAGGTAAATCATATTTCAACTATGAGATCTTATGGGACAAATTTACAGGTGCATATATTGTATGTAGAGCATCATTTGTGTGTTAGATATTAGTGAGTTAAAGAAACTTAGTTTGAGAGAGTTTCATGTCAATCTATATTTAGGCCACCCACGATACTAGAAGAATTTGAGAATTGTTAATAAGTTATACTACTGGCCAAATTTGAAGAAAGTGGTGGTTGAGTTTGTTGCTAAGAGTTTGGACTATCAACAGGTGAAAGTTGAATGCAAGCATCCAGTTGGTTTATAGCCGCCTATTCTAGTTCCCAAATGGAAATGGGAGGTCATTTAAATGGAATTCATTACAATATTTCCTACTATACATAAGAAGCAAACAAGACCTTAGGATACAGGTAACAAAGAGAATGAAACACCACCTAAGAAGTTAAAAGCATCAACTAGAGGACAAAGATTTCAATATGATGAGTAGACCAAGGGTGATGACAAGAAACCTTTATAGTGTTGGACTTGCGGTGGAGAGCATCATAAGAGAGATTTTCCACAACGTCAAGGTGGTAGATCATAGATCTATAGTGCTCAAAAGGCACGAACAGTGTGGGATGTTGGACAAAGTATTCCTCATATTTACGCAACATTGGATAGTAGACAATGGATCACCAGGCATCTATTATTGATATGGACAATAAGCTTTGTGATCTAGTTGTTTCTATTTTGATTTACCATGGATCTAATTGTATTTATATTAATCCTAGCATGGTAGATAAGTGTGGTTTGAATAAAGAATTGCTTGCAGATTCATGGTTAGTGTAGTTGGGTACATGCACTAAGAAAATAGTTCATCACTAGGTAGGATATTATGCATTTGAGTTGAATGGTATGACTACATCAATGTACCTGAATGTACTTCCATTGGGACCATACAATATGCTTCTATGTATGGATTGGTTGTAACTCCAAAATACCATAGTAGATTGTTATGACAAGGCTATTTAGTGCTTGCATGACTATGTAGAACAAATAATCTTGCAGGGTAAGAACAAGGAAACATCAATTAGAATGGTTACAACTATGCAAGCAAAGCACAGTCATAGGAAAGGGTGTCTATTATTTGTAGTGCATACTTATAGTGAAAAAGGTAATGATGTTTAGGATGTCGAGGTCTTGAAGAGGTATCCAGTTTTGCAGAAATTCTAAGATGTATTCGTAAGTAGATATTTAAGATTTTCCAACTCACATGGAAGTGGAATTTTCTATTGATTTGGTACAAAGGGAAGCACCAGTATCAAAGGCACTGTACAGGATGAGCACTCTAGAGTTAGTGGAGCTAAAGTTACAATTTAAGGAAATTATTTACAAGGGATGCATTAGGCCAAGACTATCACTGTGGGATGAGACAATGTTGTTTGTGAAGAAAAATGATGGCACTCTCAAGTTATGCATTGATTACAGGAAGTTGAACAAAGTAACCATCAAGAAAAGGTATCCTTTGTTGATGATTGATGATTTGTTTGACCAGTTGAAGGGAGAAACAATTTTCTCAAGGATGGATATCAGATCAAGATATCATCAGGTACGCATTAAAGAAGAGGACATCTACAAGACTTCTTTCTGGACTAGGTATGGGAATGAGTTTTTGGTAGTTCCTTTCAAATTGACTAATGCTTGAACTACTTTCATGTGTTTGATGAATAGTGTGTTGTGTCTTTATCTATGTAAGTTTTTGAATGTATTGATTGATGATATATTGATATATTCTAAGAATGAGGAAGAGCATGCCAAACACGTAGCAACAATATTGAGACTGCTAAGAGAGCATCAATTGTATGTCAAGCTTAGCAAATGTAGTTTGTTTTAAATAAAGGTACATTACTTGGGACATGTTGTTTCCAAGGAAGGCACATCAATGGACCCATAAAAGATAAGAGTTATCATGGAATGGGAAACTCCTAGGAATGTGGATGAGGTCATATCATTCACGGGGTTAACAGTTTATTATAGCAGGTTCATAAATAAATTCACATGGATTGTTTATCCTATTACATCCTTGCAATGAAAAGGTAAGAAATTTGAATGGATAGAAGAATGTGCAACTAGTTTTGAGCAGCTGAAGCAGTTTCTTACAAATGCTCTATTTCTAAAGATTGTAGATCTAGATAAGAGTTTGTGGTGTGTACAAATGCTTTCAAGAAGGAAAGTTGTGGGGTTCTGATGAAAGAAGGACGGGTAGTATGCTATCAATCAAAGAAATTGAATTAGCATGAGAAGAACTATGTGATGCATGATCATGAGTTGGCAATGATCATCCATGCTTTGAAGATTTGGAGGCACTATATTATTGGCGGACAATTCATCTTGATGAGTGATCACATTGGATTGAGATAGTTATTTGAGAGAATGAATCTGAATGCTAGGAAAGCTAGGTGGTTGGCGACGATCAGTGTATTTGACTTTGAGATAAGGTTCATTAAGGGTAAAGATAACATGGTTGCAAATGCTCTTATTAAAAGGGTACAAGTAGATTACATAGCAGTTATGAGTTCTTATGAGACATATTTACATGATGAAGTATTATAGGCAGGACAATAGGATGGAAAATATAGGAAGCTTAGGCACATGTTACAACAGTGGGATACAGGTGAACAGGAAGTGGACTATAATCTAAGGGAAAATAGTTTGGTTCGGTTTAGGGAAAAGATCTATGTGTTAGAAAACAATTAACTCAAGAAGCATTTCTTGAGGGAATTTCATGTCAAGGTGTATTCATTTCATATGGGATATCAGAAGACATAGACAACGATTAATAAATTATATTATTGGTTGAATATGAAGAAAGAGGTGGAAGAGTTTGTGGCTAGACATTTTGATTGTCAACAGGTAAAGGTAGAGTGCAAGCGTCCAGGTGAGTTACTACAGTCGATTATGATTCTAGATTGGAAATGGGAGGTCATTTCCATGGATTTTATTACAATTTTTCTAAGGACCTCCAGACAACATGATTCTATTATGGTTGTGCCTGAAAGGTTGAGAAAAGTAGTCCACTTCATTGCGGTAAAATCTACAAATTCATCTAGTGAGGATCGCAGGTATTCATTAGATATATAGTGAGGTTACATGGTGTACTAAAGAATATTGTATCAGACAAGGATGTTAAGTTCACTTCTAGGTTGTGGAAATAATTGTTTGTAGGTTTGGGGACAAAGTTGGCCTTTAGCATATCTTATCATAAAGAGACAAATGGACAGACAGAGAGGGTCAATAGGATTTTGGAGTACATGTTGAGAATGTATGTTATGCATCAAAATCAAAAGTGGGAAGAGTATTTTCCACTGGTGAAGTTTGCGTATAACAATGGGTATTAGGAATCTTTGAATATGAGTATGTTTGAGGCACTTTAAAAGAACAACTGTAATACTCCTATCAATTGGAGCGATCTAGTGAACAAGGTATTTATTGGACCATAAATTTTGGTAAAAATGGAACATGAAAGGCAGGTAATCAAGAAGAGTCTAAAGGCAACACAAGATAGAAAAAGGAACTATGTAGATCATTATAGGGTGTTTAATGAGTATGCAGTTGGGGAGCATGTGTACTTGCACATCAAACCCAATAAGAGCTCCTTGAGAATTGGTTCATGTGCCAAGATGGATCCTCAATATTTATCACCTTTCAATATTCTTGAGAGGATTGGACCAATAGCCTATCGAGTTGCACTACCTTCGACAGTGAAAGTCCATGATGCTGTCCATGTGTCATTTATTAAGAAGTATGGGAAATATGTTGATCATGTGAATGATTGGTTTTTATTTTAGGTGGAACTAGAAGGATAATTCCATCCAAAACCTAAGTGCATTTTGCATCGAACGATGCTCATGCTCCGAAATTGAGAAATCAAGCAAGCTAAAGTGTAATGGAAGCACTTTGGTCCTGATGAAGCTACATGGGAGATGGTTTATCAAATGTGAGCTATGTATCCTTATCTATTCACTAGTTGTGTGGATTTATTTTGGTATATATTTTTTGTGTTCATGATGTGATAGTTATGTTTTAGTAGATGTATATGTATGCAAATACCACATTGGGTTGTGTTATAAAGCTCCAATAAGTGGTATGGTGTCCATGATATGTTGGTTTTGCTTTCATCAGTATGATATGATGTAAATACTACATCGAGTTGTGTTATAAAGATCCATGGGCATCATGTGTTTTGTTGGTTTATAAGTGTCATTGAACACCGAGGATAGTGTTCCCCCAAGGGGGAGGGTTCTGTAATAGCCCTGGTTAAAAATCCATGTAATAAAGTTAATAAATGTAAAATAATAACCAAGGTCATGAGACATGTATTCCAAGCTAAATGTTGGGAAAAAAACATACTGATTGGGATCACTTGTGATTAATTAATGGCTATGGAAATTGGAAAAGAAAAAGAGGCATTAATTGGCATTTTTTTTTTATGAAAATATGAGAAAAGGAAGGTGAAAGGTCACATATTTCATGTGAGGAGGAAATTGAAGGAAAATAGAGGCCTCAATGATAAAAAGGATTTTGGGGATCAGTTCACAGCCTTTTGTCAGTTTTATCTTGGAGCTCTCTTTCTATTCTCTCTCTCATACTCTTGCACACTGATGTAAAAGCATCAAATGAGATAAATTACCTTTGACCTGATCAGTCAAAATTATTTACTAAAGCGGGTTAAACCTCTTAAATGTTCTTACTTATTATTTTTTTTGTAAAAGTTATTGGGGTGCCCAGATTAGGAGTGAAGTGATAGAGATTGTTAGATTAGGTGTGTGTTAGGCAAATTAAATAGGTATTAGGTTGTTTGAGAAATTCGAATTTAGAGAGGAGCATTAAAAAAGAAAAAAAACTCATTTTTTGAAAAAGTTGAATGTAGATCATGTCAGTAAGGGCTAGAACAATTTTTCTGATTATGATTTTTCTTTTCATTATTTATTCAATGGAGTTTCATGGTGTATCTGATATCATCTTATGTCAAGAATTTTTTTTCCTGAATTGATGAAAAATCATTCTGTTGTAGTTTAATGGTGGAATCTTATAGATGGATATCCAGTAAATTGTTTATCTTTGGGAATTTTGCATCCAAATGAGAATGATATATAGATTTGTTTACTGATATGAGTAGTTTATCCTAATTGCATGTTTTCTCAATGATAGATCTAAAGAATTCTCAAATTTCTATGTTTTTGCTTGCTTGAAATCGCTCTAAGAAAACAAAAACCTTTAGTCACAAAAAGGTCGCACCATGGGTCGTGCATGGAACAAAAAGGTTGCACTGTGGGTCGCGCCTGAGACAAAAAGGTCATGTAGGAGCAGATGGGCCACGTCATGGGTCATGCCTAAGATAGATGGGTCGCGCCAAGTGATAGAAGGGTCACACCATCTTGTAGAAGCAATGTGTTAGTTCAGGACTTTTAAACCAACTTTTAGGAGCCCATTTCAAACTTTGATTACTAGGTCAAGTAGCGTAGTGTGTCTAATTTTTATTGATTCATCAAACTCAACAAAATACCCAGGGAAAGACCTCCAAAAATTGAATTTTCCAACCTCACTCAAAAGCATTGTGTCTGGTAAAAGAATTTCTGAGGCAAAAGTTTTCAGGAATAGAGTATTGGTGGGTCATTCTACCATCATTTGGTATCAGAGCAAGGTTTAGAGTATTGTTCTTAGAACTTCAACAAATATGCCATCTAGGAGAGGAGGAGCTAACACAGGTCAGGGAAGACCTATAGCCAATGCAGTACTGCTTGAAGAAATTAGACATCTTCACTCATGAATGGAGGAGATGGAAACTGCCCAGAGAAGAGTCCCTGATGAGGGAGATGCTAGTGCTGAAGAAGAATATTTTGAGGAAGAAGTAGGGGAAGAAAGTGAAACAACCAAAGTTCTCAACATATTGGCAAAAGCAACTGGAAGGCCGAAGGTAGAAATACCTCTATATGAAGGAAACCTTAATGTGGAAGAGTTTATGGATTGGATTAGTCCATTAGATAACTATTTTGACTATGAAGAGGTTGAAGATAAAAAGAAGGTTAAATTCACAGCTACTAGATTGAAGGGCCATGCAACCATCTAGTGGGATGAGCTATAAATATCAGAGAAAGGAAGGGAAAACTCAAGATTAAGCAGTGGGATAAAATGTTGAGAAAATTGAAACATAAATTTATGCCCAAGGATTACCAATTAAACCTTTTCAGACAGTTACAAAGCTTAAGATAGAAAGGGATGCCTATTGGAGAGTACACAGAGGAATTTTATAAGCTGAGCATTAGATCAGGACATGCTGAAGATGACATGGAAAAAGTAGCAAGATATATCAACGGATTGAGATACGATATACAAGATAAAATCAATCTCCTAAGTCTAAATAAAATTGAAGGTGCCTATCAAGTAGCTTTGAAGGCAGAGGAGAAATTGTTGAGGAAGAAAATTCAGAAGAACAAAGGTAAAAATCTAGCAAGAGGAAGAGGAGCTTCGAGACCAAGATTCCAAAACTCTCAGAATGAAACAAGAGGGATTAGTAATCGAGCACCATAGAGAGGAGACTTTGGTAGAGGAAGATTTGGATCTAGAAGTAGAATACGAGGAAGGAAAATTTGGTGTTATACATGTGGAGAATTAGATCATGGTTCATGGGACTACCCTCAAAACAAAACAACAAATCCAAGGAATGTAAATATAGCTGAGACAAAAGAAGAAATCCCTCAGGTCACGGGGAAAGAACAGCCACTTGAGGTTGGAGAATCTTTATTGCTAAAAAGAGCATTGCTAAAGGCAAAAAAATAAGCCAATGAAATAGCTCAAAGGAAAAGTATATTTAGGATTGTGTGCAAGTCTAAAGGGAAATGCTGCAAGATTGTGATTGACAGTGGGAGCACTGACAATATTGTTTCTACAGAGATGGTGGAGAAATTGGGTTTGGTTAAGATGGTACACCCTACTCCCTAAAAAGTGTCCTGGTTGCAGAAAGGGCATCAGCTCTTGGTGACAGAATAGTGTTGGGTAGATATACATATTTGTACATATAAATATGTGATATTGCATGATGTAGTGCCAATGGATGTGTGCCATATATTGTTGGGGAGACCTTGGTAGTTTGATAGGAAAGTTGTTCATGATGGTAGGAGGAACACATATACCTTAGAGAAGGATGGGAAGAAGCATATTCTGTTACCTTTGAATGATGGAGCGGACAAAGGAATGGTTGGGGAAAATGTTTTGATGATTAGTTGAAAAGAATTGCTGCGAGAAGCAAAGAAGGAGAAATAAATGCATTTTTCTGTTGTGGGTAAACCCAAGGTAATTTTGACTTCTACTAATTTAGATAATTTTCCTGTGGAAAGTAAAAATCTATTAAATGATTATGTCGACATTATTTTTGATGAATTTCCAAGTGCATTGCCATCAATTAGAAGCATTGGCCATCACATAGATTTAATACCTAGTACGAGTTTACCAAACAAAGAAAAATATAGGATAACTCCTCAGGAAAATGAAGAAGTTGGAAGGTAGGTGCAGGAGTTGTTGGATAAAGGACTGATAAAGGAGAGCCTAAGTCTGTGTGTAGTACCAACAATGTTTATCCCCAAGAAGGATGGTGAATGGTGCATGTGCATCGATTCCAGAGCAATAAATAAGATTACTATTAGGTATAGATTTCTCTTACCATGTATGGATGATTTGATGGATTGCTTGAGTGGGTCAAAATATTTTTTAAGATAGATTTGAAGAGTGTATACCATCAAATAAGGATTAGAGAGGGGGATGAATGGAAGACTACGTTCAAGACTAATAGTGGGTTGTATGAATGGTTAGAGATGCCTTTTGGACTGACTAATGCACCATGTAAATTTATGAGACTGATGAATGAGGTCTTAAAAGAATATACTGGAAAATTCATGATAGTTTATCTTGATGATATTCTAATTTTCAATCAGAATAAAGAAGAGCATTTGGAGCATCTTAAGTTGGTTTTAAATACAAAAGAGAAGTTGCTGATAAATTTGAAGAAGTGTAGTTTCATGAAGAAAGAGCTCATTTACTTGGGATTTGTAGTCTTAGAAGAATTTTTGAAGATGGACCCAGAAGAGATACAAGCAATTTTGAATTGGCCAACTCCAATGAGCTTATTTGAGGTAAGAAGTTTTCATTATCTTGCAAGTTTTTATAGAATGTTTATAAGAAGCTTGAGTTAGATCTATGCACTGATAGTTGAAACAATAAAGGAAAACAAACAACCATTTAAGTGGACAGGGTTAGCAAACCGAAAATTCAAACTGTTGATAAAGAGGATTACTAAAAAACCTTCTTTAGCCCTACCAAGCTTTGATCAAACTTTCGAACTTGAGACTGATGCCAGTGGGGTAGCAATTGGAGCTGTACTGAGTTAGGAGAAGAGACTTATAACTTATTTTAGTGAAAATTTGAATGAGGCCAAGTGGAAGTACTCATCCTATGATAAAGAGTTCTATGTTGTTATTCAAGCGTTAAAGAAATGGAGGAATTACTTGTTGCCAAGGGAATTTATTTTATATTCTGATAATCATGCACTACAATTCATAAATAATCAGCCAAAGTTGAGCCAAAATCATGCTATGTGGTTGGAGTACTTACAAAATTTCACCTTTGTAATCACGCACACAAGTGGTAAGTCAAATAAAGTTGTTGATGCTTTGAGCCAAGTGAACTTGGTTATGCAGGAGCTGAAGATTGGTGTTTTTGGATTTGAAGAAATTTTAAAGAAATATATGCAGATGTTTAGAATCTTGTGATTCATAATAGAAACCAATGGTTAGACTACATGGTTCAAGGAGGTTTGATGTTCAAAAACAATAAACAGTGTATTCCTAAATGTTCCATGAGGGAAAAATTGATTAAAGAAAAACATAGTGGAGGATTGTCTAGACACTTTGGGCAGGATAAGACATTCGCTCAAGTGAATGCTTTTTATTATTGGCCAAAAATGCAAACTAATGTCAAAAATTTTGTTGAGAAATGCAGGATTTGTGAACATGCCAAAGGAAGGAGCCAAAATACTGGGTTATATCAGCCACTGCCAATACCAAGCAGGCCTTGGGATGTGGTCAACATGGATTTTGTTTTGGGTTTGCCAAAGACTCAAAGAGGATATGAATCTATCTATGTTGTTGTGGATAGATTTTTGAAAATGGCTCATTTCATTGCTTGTAAGAAAACTAGTGATGCAACTCATATTACTAATTTTTTTCTAAGAAATTATAAGGTTACATGGGCTGCCTGTAAGTATTGTTTCAGTTAGAGATACTAAGTTCGTGGGACACTTTTGGAGGACTCTATGGAAGAAGTTAGGTACAAACTTCAGTTTTAGTTCAGCCTATCACCCTCAAATCGATGGGCAAACTGAAGTGGTAAATAGGAGCTTGGGAAACATATTAATAAGCTTGGTTTACAAACATCTAAAACAATGGGATTAAGTGCTTGATCAAGATGAATTGGCTCACAATGATACTCCTAACAGGAGTATAGGAATGATCCCATTTCAAATTGTTTTTGGAATTCATCCTAGAGGAGTATATGAGCTTAGAAATTTGGGAAAACAAGAGATAAGGAGTGAAAATTCTGTAGAATTTATAGAACAAATGCAAAAATTGCAAGAGTATGTCAAGCAAAGGTTAAAGGAAAGTAGCAGGAAGTATAAACAAAGGGTTGATGTGAAGGGAAGAGAAAAGGAATTCCAAGTGGGTGATCTAGTTGTGGTTTACTCGAGGAAAGAAATATTTTCTATAAGGACTTATAACAAATTAAAAATGAAAAAGATAGGGCCTTGTAGAATTTTAAGGAAGTTTTCCTCAAATGCTTATGAAATTGAATTGTCGAAAGGAATCAGAATATCTCCTATCTTTAATGTTGCAGATTTGTATCCATACAAGGAAACAGAGGCAGAATCACAACATGGACCTGAATATGAGGAAGTTCAGGCTCTAAATTGGGAGGAACAAATGCCAAGGACAGTAAAGAGAGAAGTGGAAGCAGTCTTGGAGAAAAGAGTAACAAAGAAAACTAGTGGACAAACATATTATCAGCATCTAATCAAACGGAAGGGAAAACCAATTAAAGATGATAATTTGATTACAACAACAGAGTTAAAGAAATATCAAGTGAATCCTGAAGACTTGATGGAACCTTCTTTTCTTCCCCAGGAGTCTGATGCAAAAGCATCAAATGAGATAAATTACCTTTGACCTAACTAGTCAAAATTATTTACTAAAGAAGGTAGGACCTCTTAAATGTTCTTATTTATAATTTGTTTGTAAAATTTATTGGAGTGCCTAGATTAGAAGTGAAGTGATAGATTTTGTTATCTTAGTTGTGTATTAGGACAATTAAATAAGGATTAATTTGTTTGAGAAATTCGAATTTAGAGAGGAGCATTAAAAAAGAGAAAAAAAACTCATTTTTTGAAAAAGTTGAATGTAGATCAGGTCAGTAAGGGCCAGAACAACTTTTCTGATTGTGATTTTTCTTTTCATAATTGATTTAGTGGAGTTTCATGGTGTATCTAATATCATCTTATGTCAAGAATTTGTTTTCTTCAATTGATGAAAAATCATTCTGATGTAGTTTACTGGTGGAATCCTATATATGGATATCCAATAAATTGTGTATCTTTGGGAATTTTGCATCCAAACGAGATTGATCTAAAGATATGCTTAGTGATATGAGTATTTTATCCTAATTGCTTGCTTTCTCAATGATAGATATAAAAAATTCTCGAATTTCTATGTTCTTTCTCACTTGAAATCACTCAGAGAAAACAAAAACATTCAGTCATAGAATATTTGTGCCATGGGTTGCACCTAGAACAAAAAGATCGCACAGGAACAGAAAGGTTGCATTGTGGGTCATGCTTGAGACAAAAAGGTCACGCAAGAGGGGATGGGTCATGCCATGGGTCACGCATGAGACAGATGGGTCACGTCAGGTGATAGAAGGGTTACACCAACTTGTAGAAGCATCGCACCAATGCAGGACTATTTTTTGACCAACTTTTAGGAGCCCATTTCAAACTTTGATTGATGGGTCAAGTAGTCCTGTGTGTCAAATTTCTATTGAGTCATCAAACCCGGCAAAATACCCAAGGAAAGGCCTCAAAAAATTGAATTTTCCGACCTCACTCAAAAGCATTGTGTCTGGTAAAAAAATTGCTGAGACAAAAGTTTTTGGGAATAGAGTATTGGCAGGCTTGTTAGAAAATTATATATTATGGAGAAATGGAACACATAAAATATTGCAAAAATATAAACATAGAAAACATATAAAACAAGAGAGACACAAATATACATGGTTCACCCCATTTCGGCTACATCCATGAAGAAACAGCGAGTCCTTCTTTTATTATATTATCCAGCAAACTGAAGAGATACAACCTATAACAGATTTGTTGTAACACCCTCTTCACTCTCAATCTCCTCTCTCTTCCTCACTCAGAATAAAAATATCCATAGACACAATAAAATTCCTTGATATATAGTGAGGGGTTCCCTTATAGGGCAAAAAACTCTAAATTAAACATAACTTCTACTGTCAGACCATTCGCTTAATGAATGACCCAGATTGACTAGAAATTACTATACTTTTACAAGGCAATTTTACATCTATTTTTAGCTTCAGGGTGTACAGTCGTCCTAGGGTATACATTTGGCTAAAACCTTTGAATATAGAAGATAATCAGGCTCCACACCCAACAATCTCCCACTTGGAGACTGATTACAGAAACTCCACCGCTGCTTCATTTGCTAGACAATGACTCCACTTTGGACCTGGCTATTTCTCATCTTCTTCATCAAACTTGATTACCAATTGAAACTGAGAAGATTCTCAGTTTCTCCCTGGTTACAACTTTTGTTAACATATCTGCAAGATTTTGGCTAGTGTGTATCTTTTCCAGCTTCAACTATCCATCATCCAATGCTGACCGTATGAAATGATACTTGAGCTGTATATGTTTAGTCTTGGAATGAAATGCAGAGTTCTTTGCAAGATGTATAGCACTCTGGCTATCACTATATAACCTTCCCAACTCCAGCTTTTTACCCAATTCATCGAGAAAACTTTGTAACCAAATCATTTCCTTACTAGCCTCTATAGCAGCAACATACTCCGTTTCTTTTTTTGAAAGTGCAACAAAACTTTGGATTTTTGAAACCCAACAGACAGTTGTTCCACCTATAGTAAATACATATCCTGTAGTGCTCCTCCTGTTATCTCTGTCACTCGCCATATCTGCATCAACATATCCCTGTAGTGTAATGTTTGAACCACCAAAGCATAATGCTTGCTTTGTGGTACCTCTGAAATACCTGAGAATCCACTTCATTGCCATCCAATGTTCTTTTCCTGGACTTTTCATGTACCTGCTTACAACTCCCACTGCATGTGCAATATCAGGCTTTGTGCAGACCATTGCATACATTAAGCTTCCAACTGCTGATGCATATGGAACTTTAGATATATGAGCCATTTCTTCCTGAGTCTTGGGACACACCTCCTTACTTAATTTGAAATAGCTAGCCAAAGGTATACTAACTGGTTTTGCATTCTGCATATTAAACCTTTCGAACACCTTTTCTATGTAATCACTTTGAGACAATGTTAATTTGCAATTCTTCATGTCTCTAGTTATTCTCATACCAAGGATTTGTTTTGTAGCACCCAAACGCTTCATTGCAAATGAGTTTGCCAATTTCCTTTTGAGAACATTTATTTCCTGCATGTTAGAACCTACAACAAGCATGTCATCTACATACAATAACAATATAATATAGCTGCCATCATTTTTCCTTTTGAGATAAACACAATGATCAGAGTGACATCTAGTATAACCTTGTTCAGACATAAACCTGTCAAATTTTAGATATCACTGCCTTGGAGCCTGTTTTAGGCCATACAAGCTCTTCTTCAACCTACACACTAGTTTCTCCTTCCCTTTTACCTCATATCCTTGTGGCTGATGCATATATATCTCTTCCTCCAAATCCCCATGGAGAAAGGCTATCTTTACATCTCACTGCTCAAGATGAAAATCTTTAGCTGCTACTAGACTTAAAATAGTTCTGATTGAAGTCATTTTAACAACAGGAGAAAATATTTCATCAAAATCTATACCCTTTTTCCGTGCAAACCCTTTCACCACAAGTTTGGATTTATATCTTTTTCTACCTCCATATTCTTCCTTCAATTTGTAAACCCATTTATATTCTACAATGTTGTTTTACCTGCAGTCAACCTAACTAAGTCCCAAGTCTGGTTATATGCTAAGGAGTCCATCTCTTCTTTCATGGCTTGCTCCCAGTTCTTCCTAGTTTCTACCTACACTGCTTCTTCATAACATTTTGGTTCACCAGAATTACTCAGCAATACATAATATAATGAAGGAGAGTATCATTCAGGGGGTCTACTTATCCTGGTAGAACTTCTAACACCACTTTCAAGTGTTTGAAGTGCTTGTTGCTGTTGTGTTGTTGTTCTAGCTATTGATCATTATGATTTTTCAGGCACCATCACTTTTCCTGTGATATCATCAAGCACTGTGTATTCTCTATTTTCTTTTTCCTGTTTCTTTTCCTGCAACTGATTCTTATACAAGACCTTTTCATTGAATAT
>APFE031524315.1:0-12104 GCA_000404065.3 Pinus taeda
TTTAAGTATTTTCATCCTCCAACTCTTTCTTAGCTAGAACTTCATTGAAGAGAAAAGATTAGTTAGTCATCTTAAGTGCATCTTTATTGTGATTTTGTGTCGAGTCTTTACACCATAAGTTTCATCTCCATCACCTTTTGACTTAATCAAAAACCACTAAAAATCACGCTTAATATAAAATCAATCTAGAATTTTTTTTTGTTTCTAGGGCTCTGATACACGAATATAGCTTAGGCTAGTGTTACACAGTAAAATGTCACTGCCATCATGTCAGTCTCCCTACTATGTCATAAAACCACATTCACCTCACTTATGCTCTCTAAAATGGCTAAAAACCCTCTTTGCCTAAGTTAATTGAATCATCGCGTCTGTTTATTAAATAACTGCGCTGACTGGCAGAGGATAATGTAACTGCTGCGTTGCCAGCGCGAAAGCACACATGTTTTCCGCGCTGGTCCAATTTCACGGACAGCGCACCCTCCGCTTGTATCATTGAGCGCTGACCAGACCTCTTCTATAATTGATCTGCGATGTCAACGCGCCAACCCAGTTTTGCACCCGCGCTGATCCTGTTTAGGCGAGTTTGTTCTAACAGCCAACCTTCCAGATGACTCCAGACTTGGCTGTTAGCATTGTTGAGGTCTCCATCCTTTCTCTGACATGTTTGTTTGACTGATCATCCACTTATATTGGGGGAGAGCTCATCCTTTACCTATTCATGGAGACTCCTCCTTTATAAGCCTCCTCCATTGCCCATGAGCAGCTAGTTTTTAGATAGATAGTTTGGAACATATAGGCTTTGATTGAGGAATTCTTAGTGCATTAGTGCTTCTCTTTGTAGGCATTTGGTGTGTTGTGTGAGGATTTCTTTTGAGCTTGAGGAAGGTCATGAGTTTGTTGCCTTGTATGTTGTATGTGAGAGAGAGACCTCTTTGACTTGGGAGAATTGCTTCAAAGGTGAATGCTTGGAAGACATGCTGGCTGGACCCTCTAGAGAAGGACTCAGCGTCAGGACTTCGGTTGTAGCTTACTCTATTTTCTGATTAATAAAGATAGATGACTACTCTTATGGTTCCATTTCCATTTGTCCTATGAATGATTAATGTAAATTGTATCCTTCCTGACTGATACATAGTTGTTTTTAGTAGATTTTACACTTGTGTTTGTTCTCTCTTTTCTTGTGCAGGTGTCCGTCTGCGAAGATAGTGGAGGACTGTGATCAGCTGGAGCAAAGGAGCGAGAGGATTATCTCTTCGACAAACGTAGCGTTGGAATCCAAGTAGGTTTCTTTACCCACTTGTTAATTACAACTAGGAACCTGCAGAGTAGCATTGTTTGATTGTTGCTAGACCCCTTTTGGGCTAGTAGGGATCGCCTCTATCCGTAGAGGGGATTTACCTCTCCAACAGGAGGCTAAGCAGCTGAAAGAACAAGTTGATGCAGCGCTGCACAAGGAAGCAGTGTTGAAGGCAAGACTGAAGCCCTGGCTGGATGAGGCTTACATAGTGATAGGCTCTATTGAAGGAAAGCTTGCAACTCTACAAGCAACTCAGCAAAAGCTTCAGGCCGATAGTTCAGGAGCAGTGACCAAGCAGCTGGTCGAAAACGCGAAGTAGGCGACAGCTTAATGCACTGTTGAGGTTGCGGTCATACGAGTTGAGCTGGAAGGTATTCACGCTAAGATCTTCGCACCTATCGAGTGACTCGAGGGCAAGTCACAATGTTTGTGTTGGGGGCTTGTTGGGAACGAGATCCCCCAAGGACAATTTTAGGGCTAAAAGCCCATGTTTTGGGTCAAATTTTGTAATAAACTTGGAAAAAGTCTGCATTTTTTGGTCGCGGAGTGTGAAGGTGTCATGAGTCATAAAGGGTTGTCTGCCCTTATTTTTGTAAAGTAAAGTCGGTTGTAAAATATCTACCCATGTTCCATGGACCATGGTATTGTATAAAAAGAGTAAAGCTCTAAATAGTTTTAGAGTCAGGGGATGAAGTCAGATAGTCATAGCTTGAAATAAGAAGTCTAAGTTTCAGGTCATAGCGTAGGTAGAGGCTCTGCAGCTGAGTGCGTAGAGGCCTAGGGTGGAAGTCCATAGCCGAGTGTGCAGATCCTTGCAGTTGTGTGCGCAGGGTGGATAGAGTCTATAATCACTCGAAGATATCAATAAAGAGAAGTATTCTGCAAATTTTGTGTTTTCATTCTGGTTACTACATCTTGTCATGTTATGTATGAATTTCCTTTATAATTATTATATGATGCACGAATGGATGTAATTATGTTGGATAATTGAACACAAATATGTTGTGTGTGGAGCATGATTGTTCAAAGGTCTTTGTTTCAGCCGGATGTATACCCCAGGAAGTTTGTACACCCCTCCACGCGAGGGGGTGTGGGGGGGACTTGTCCACCCCGCGGGGCCGAAGCTAAAAACAGATGTAAATTTGCCTTGTAAAAGTATAGTAATTTCTAGTCAATCTGGGTCGTTCATTAGGCGGATGATCTGACGGTAGAACTTATGTTTAGTTTAGGGTTTTTGGCCCTAGAAGGAAACCCCTCTCTTTGTATGAGGGCATTGTATTTGAGGTTGTAATAGATGTGTATTTTATGTGTGAGCGAGAAATAGAGAGGTGAGATTGTGAGAGAAAACAGAGGATATTATAGTGGATTTGTTGTAGGTTGTGTCTCTTCATTTTGCTGGATAATAGAAAGGAAGGACTGGCTATTCGGGGTGAAGTAGCCCAAACTGGGTGAACCACGTATATCTGTGTCTCTCTTGTTTCATGCGTTTTCTGTGTTTATATTTCTACAATATTTTGTGTGTTCCATTGCTTCGTAATATATAATTTTCTAACAAAATAAGGATACATGTTTACGCAGTGCTAACTGTGAGTATCTAATAAGATAAGTAAGACACTTAGACTAGTTTGGGAATCTGTGCAGTACGTTGCCCTAACAGCGCAAAAGTACCTGAGCCGCAGGTTAGGGTTGCGCGAAGGTCAATCGTACCTTTTTGCGGAGGTATTGAAGGGCGGAATCAAGGGCGAGTCTAGCAAGCCCTAGAGTTAAGTGACTTGCGCGGAAGCAGGAATAGAAGGAATAAGCCAACATCAAGACCATCTCAGGGTGCGAAAACTTAGTTCCAGCATGCCCCCATACCACTTCGGGTGAGACTTCGGTCCGCGCTCCGCAGGCTGAAGCCGAAAGGGCCAATAGTGTAAGGATTTGATTGGCTAACTAATAATGAACCTGGTTCAGGCCCCATCAAGCCAAAAATAGCCTTACTAGAAGATATAGTACTTACATTAGAAGCTATACCTTTCATTCCCATGGTTGCGGTTTTAGTTTCATCGTCTGAATCAGATCCGAGATCTTGTTGAGTTGTAGCAGCATCCTTTTGTTTCCCCTTGTTATTGAACTTCTTTAGTCTCATTTCTAGATGTAATTTCCAACAGTAGTCTTCATCATCGCCTTATTTTGAACAATGTTTACGGGTAATTTTCTATCCCTCTTTACTGACAGTAGAATTATTTTTTCCTTTGCCTTTAAATTTCCCATTTCCTTTGTCTCCATATTTGAAAGGTTCCTTCGTAGTGATCCAGGTGGATCTTCCGACACCATGGCATGGAAACGCTCGAAAATCAAAGTGTTTGGAATGATGTCGAACTAGGACCAGAGCATAGATCTCGTCTTCCTGATCATGGAGGTGTGAATGGTTCAACAATCCGAGTCCGGATGATGAAGTTATCGTGAAAAGAGTTGCCTTGGTTCCTTTGAAAAAAGGAGGTTTTTCTCATAAAAATGGACTTTAAGTCTTATAAGGCAAATCGCATTGGAAGAAGTGCAAAGGGCAGATTTCAGGCAAGCCTTTGGAACCCCCGATCAGTGATCTCTGATTAATCGGGATCAGGGGCAAGCAATTGGCGATGACAGGCTTGCGAATCAGCGATGGAGGATTGGCGTCGGCAATCGGCGTTGGAAAAACCCAAAGGCCGAGGACCTGAACCCCTGTGTGTAGCGATGCGATTAGCGATCACCGATATCGGCGATCGGCAATCGTCTATTCCAACTTGCAATATAACACAGACCCGATAGGGTTTGTAGGGAAAATTTAAAATATTTTGAAGTCTGGTCTTTTATGTTTTGGTCGGTTTTATCAAATTTTCAGTGTATTTTTGTTTAACAGAAAAAAGGCTATTTTCAAGGTTTTGTTGCAATGGTCGATGCTTCTATGCAAATGGATTCCATTATAAACAAAACGACCCCAATTTTTATCCGGCCATGTCCCAAACATGTTATAAAACACGATGGATGCAGAGAGCTGAGAAGGGGGAAGAACAAAGGAGGCTAAAGGTTGCATGACAGAGGGTGAGAGCAGTGTGGCAGACAACCCGACAGGCAGCATGCCAGAGGAAGAAAAGGTCATGGAGAGCCTGTGCTGAGTGCCAAAATCTCCTCAATGAGGAGACTGCGCCCGATGGAGAGCCGCAGCAAGGGAGGACCAGATAGCCAAAGGTAGCTAGACAGTACTGCATTCACTCAGAGACGCTGTAAGGAAAAAATATTTCCAGCCAGAGTGTCACAGAGCCTGAGTGCCACAGAGTGTGATCAAAGCAGTGTGAGAAGGCAGCCAAGAACTAGAAGGTCAAGCAAATCGCAGAGCTATAGTGACATAAACCAGAGCGCTATAGAGCTGATAGCCAGCGAGCTACGGAGCCGAGAGTCCAGAGCAGTTCTTCTCTTTTATGATCGATTCTTCTATTCATGATCGATTCTGCTTCTTTTGATCGAATATTCTTTGTAATTGATTCTTCTTTGTTTGATTCTTCTTGCAATAGATGCTATGAAATCGATGTTTAAGCAAGTTTTAGCACTTTGATAGTCTGATTCAGATGTCCACATTCTTGTGCGAGGAACCATCTTCTTTCATCGATGCCTTGAGATCGGTGGTCTGAGCAGCTTCAGCAGTGAGACATCCACTTCTTCAGATGGCCGGTGGCGTGAGGTATATGGTTATGGTCCATGTACTTCTTCTTTTACATTAGACTGCATGGATCCTTGATTGATATTGATGAAGGATCTTATTTATTATCTGTTGTCATGATTCCTTGATAATTTGATGTGGAATCCTCTATATGATATACTTGTTGTCATAACTCTTCATGTTATGCTTTGAGATCCCTTGTTGTGCGTTGTTTGGATACTCTTGTTGTCATCATGCATGTTTTTTGCTTTGACATCCCTTTTCTGCCATGTTGGTGGGATGCGCACCATGCTTGTTTTTGTATCATACTGATAGGATTCTTTTGATTGGGAATTCCAAGTTGTGGGATATCTCTTAGAGCCACTCCTACGTGAGGGAATTTTTCCTTATATGATCGAGACATCATCTCTGTGTACATCATCTTTATTAACAGCATTTAATGCAGCGGCCTACACCATCTTGATACGAGGCCCAGAGACGTATTCCTTCCTGGACAAACTCTGTTATCATCGGCTTATGTTTTCATGTGTTGATGATTGATATGTTCCTCTTCTTTACAGTTTGCAGCTATATTTGTTAATGTTCTTTTAAAATGCAATTTTAACCCATCACGAAAGTAAAAGGTCTTGGAAAGGTCCTTCTTCACACCCATACCTGGATCAAGTGGTATCAGAGCAGGTCTTTACGTTGATGTGAATTGCAGTGTGAACAATGGAACGTGCAATGACAGAGGATGAAAGATCAATGTATGAGACCATGCTTAACATTTCCAAGAAACTGGAAATCATGTATGAAACTCTACAGAAAGAAACAGCAGAAAAGGAGCAGTTATAGCTTCAGTTGGAAGCCATAGAAGAGGCCATGAAAGAACTAAAGCAAAACAAACATAATATTCAAACAGAGAATGATGAGATGAAGATGCATATACATGAAGAGAAAGAGGAGAAGCAAAGTTTTATACTATAGCTGCAAGCAAAGGATGAGGCCTTGGAAAAGCTGCAGCAAGACCCATGTGAGGTAAAAAGTAGTTCTCCATTTTCATGTATGTTTCCTGATGATGATTTCGTTGTGTTTGAAAATCACACCATAGGAATTTGCTCCAAATTGTTTAAGAGAATGGGGTATGAAGGAAAAGTCTTGGGCATTAATGCCCAAGGCATTGTCAATCCCATCAAAGTAGAGGAATTACCTCATTAGGCAGGAATTGGGTCTATCAGGAAAGAAGTTGAGGAATGCGCTAAGACAATTAGCGAACCACCAACGACGAATGATGATCAACCCTCATCAGTTCTTTCCAAATCCAAAGAGAAGGTAAAAGATGTTGATTTCCTTTCGATTTCATCTTCTGATAGTATGATGTCTGTTGGAGATTTGGAGATCCCAATTACATGGACAAATATGAGGCTCCTTACAAAGACAAGGCACGAGGAGAAAGAACTTGGTGCTAATAACCAAGGCATGATTCAACCTTTGGAGGTTGTGCATAAGCATCGATTTGCAGGCTCAAGGTACACTAAAGGAGAGTGCTCAAAGGTGTCAGATTCGTCCGAGACATCGTCGAGGAAAGAGAATGATGGGAAAAAATCCCCATCATCCCATGGCAGTTTCCATCACAGGGAGAGAGCTGAGGCGAGCTCTCATCGCCATACTGACATCAAAGATAGAAAACAAAGGTATAACTAGTTTCAATCTTCGAATGTTCATTTTGATTATGACCATGTTTTTAATAATGAATGAATACTAAGGCATTGAAAAACATGTACTTTTTGTGGTTTACCTAATCATACCTTTTCGAAGTGTTGGAAAAGAATGGCAGCACTCATGAGGCATGAAAAACCCTCTCGACAGCATGAAAAGAAGCAGGTTAAGTAGGTATGGAGGAAGAAACCCTATTGTAGTCATTGCGACGGAAATGGCCATCAGAGAGCCACTTACTAGAAGCTCCATCCAGAGTAGCGCCTTAAAGACAAAGCGTCAGTGTGTGAACCAAGTAAAGCAGTTGCTCAACAAGCAGAACCACCTCAAGGAGGTGACCCATTCACAAAGATAAGTGAGAAATGGTTTCTAGACATGTTGTCGTTTCATGGTCATTCTTTTGTAAATCATTTGTTGCATTTCAAAGTGTAAAAGTGATGACGTATTTCCATCACTTGGTCAGCAACAATGATGTCTGGTCATGTTTTGAGTCGTATTTTGAGTCACATGTTAAAACTCTGAAAGTGATGTTATGTTTCTGTCACTTGTCAAAACAATACTATTTAGCCTTATGTATGTAAATCATGTGTTGTAGTGATGATGTGTTTTCTGTCACTTTTTTAAGCAACCATGATAGGTTGCCCTTGTTGTCATATCTAGAGTATTGCGTCCATCTTATTGTAAACTTGACCACCGAGTATGTGTTATAAACTCATGGCAAGTATGGGACGTTTGGGTCTTTAGTTGGTCATGTCATTTAAAGCATGTAATTTGCAAGGTGTCAGTTTGTCGCTTAAGGCTCCAAAGAACAAAGGTGAAGGAGATGGAAGCGAGATCTTTTCAGGATGCTTGTGATGTAGAGAGGGTACAGAGAGAGTTGCAGATTACTTTTGATGATTTTGGAGGACCAAAAGCTCCTCAGTGGGGAGGATTGATCCAGCTGGATCTTCAGACACCATGGCATGGAAACGCTCGAAAACCAAAGTGTTTGGAATGATGTCGAACCAGGACCAGAGCGTAGATCTCATCTTCATGATCGCGGAGGTGTGAACAGTTCGTCAATCCGAGTCTTGATGATGAAGTTATTGCGAAAAGAGTTGCCTTGGTTCCTTTGAAAAAGGAGGTTTTTCTCATAAAAATGGACTTTAAGCCTTATAAGGAAAATCACATCGGAAGAAGTGCAAAGGGTGGATTTAAGGCGGGCCTTTGGAACCCCCAATTAGCGATCCCCGATTAACTGGAATCAGGGGCAGGTAATCGGCAATGACAGGCTTGCGAATCGGCGATGGAGGATCAGTGTCAGAAAAACCCAAAGGTCGAGGACTGGGACCCCTGGGTGTAGCGATGTGATTAGAAATCGCCAATATCGGCGATCGGTGATCGTCTATTCCAACTTGCGATATAAAGCGGACCCGATAGGGTTTATAGGGCCGATTTAAAATATTTTGAAGTCCGGTCTTTTATGTTTTGGTCGGATTTATCAATTTTTCAGTGTATTTCTATTTAACAGAAAAAAGGCTATTTTCAAGGTTTTGTTGCAATGGCCAATGCTTTTATGCAAACGGATTCCATTATAAATAAAACAACCCTGATTTTTATCTGGCCATGTCCCAAACGTGTTATAAAACACGATGGATGCAGAGAGCTGAGAAGGGGGAAGAAAAAAGGAGGCTAAAGGTTGCGTGACAGAGGGCGAGAGCGGTGTGGTAGAGAGCCTGAGAGGCGGTGTGCCAGAGGAAGAAAAGGCCATGGAGAGTCTGTGTTGAGTGCCAAAATCTCCTCAATGAGGAGACTGCGCCCGATGGAGAGCCGCAACAAGGGAGGACCAAATAGCCAGTGGTAGCTCGACAGTGTTGCGTTCACTCAGAGACGTTGGAAGGCAGAAAGCTTGTCAGCCAAAGCGTTGCAGAGCCTAAGTGCCACAGAGTGTGATCGAAGCAGTGTGAGAAGGCAGCCAAGAACCAGAAGGTCAGGTAGATGGCAAAGCTGCAGTGACATAAGCCAAAGCGCTACAGAGCTAATAGTCAGCGAGCTACAAAGCCAAGAGTCCAAAGCGGTTCTTCTCTTTTATGATTGATTCTTCTATTCATGATCGATTCTGCTTCTTTTGATCAATTATTCTCTATGATCAATTCTTCTTTGTTCGATTCTTCTTGCAATCGATGCTGTGAAATCTATGTTTAAGCAAGTTCCAGCACTTTGACAGTCTGATTCATATGTCCACATTCTTGTGTGAGCAGCCATCTTCTTTCATCGATGCCTTGAGATCGATGGTCTGAGCAACTTCAACAGTGAGATATCCACTTCTTGAGATGGCCCATGGTGTGAGGTATATGGTTATTGTCCATGTGCTTCTTCTTTTACATAAGGCTGCATGGATCCTTGATTGATATTGATGCAAGATCTTATTTATTATCTGTTGTCACAATTCCTTGCTGATTTGATGTGGAATACCCTATATGATGTACTTGCTATCATAACTCTTAATGTTATGCTCTGAGATCCCTTGTTGTATGTTGTTGGGATACTCTTGTTGTCGCCATGCATTTGTTTTGCTTTGACATCCCTTTTGTGCCATGTTGGCGGGATGCACACCATGCTTGTTTTTGTATCATAATGATAGGAGTCTTTTGATTGGGAGTTCCAAGTTGTGGGATATCTCTTAGAGCCACTGCTGCATGAGGGAATTTTTCCTTATATGATCGAGACATCATCTGTGTGTACATCATCTTTATTGACAACATTTAATGCAGCGGCCTACACCATCTTGATACGAGGCCCGGAGACGTAGTCCATCCTAGGCAAAGTCTGTTATCAATGGCTTATGTTTTCATGTGTTTATGATTGATATGTTCCTCTTCTTTACTGTCTGCAGTTGTATTTGTTAATGTTCTTTTAAAATGCAATTTTAACACATCACGAAAGTAAAAGGTCTTGGAAAGGTCCTTCTTCACACCCGGACCTGGATCACCTAGTCTCTTAAGGAACATTGTTGCCCCTTGATTCTAAATGAGATTCCTGAACACGTACTTCATCTAGATTGGTGGGATTAAACATAATTATAGTGTGTCTCAAATAGCTATGTAATACACCTATAAATTTAAGGAAAGTATCATGTGAAGACAAATCAACACCCAAGATTAGAACTCTTCTTCTAAATTCTTCTGTGTAACTTTGGACACATTGACCTTTACCTTGTCTAAAAATTTTCCAATCCATAATTGTTTTTTTCATGTAAGAAAATCGATAAAATTTTCTTCTTAATGTAGCTATAAAATCATTCCAAGAAGAGATAATTTTACCACTTTTCTTCAAATATTCTTGAATTTTGGACTCACACCAGATGAGGGCTACACTTTCCAAACAAAGAGATGTACGTTGCATCTTTGTAACATCATCATCAATATTTTGAATCTTGCAATAGACTTCAATTTGATGAACCCAATTATCCAAATTTTTAGCATTTACTTCCCCATTGTACATAAGCAATTCAAACTTGACATCAAGCTTAATCAAGGGAGACTTAGCATGTCCTTTTGGAGATGGAGGGGGAGTAAGTCTATGAGATGAAGGAGGTGAAGAAGGAGGTGAGGATGGAGGTGTATGTAACAACCCTAGTTAAAAATTCATGTAAAATATATAAGACCAAGGTCATGGGACACATATTCCAAGATGAATGGTGGGAAAAACATCCTAGTGAGTGTTCATTTCGATTATTATGGCTAAAGGAAATTGGAAAAGGCAATGACAAAGACTTTGGAAAGGCAAAAGGCATTATTTGACATTTACTTATGAAAATAATGGAAATTAGGAGAAAAGGAACGTGAAAGGTCACAAGTTGCATATGAGGAGGAAAATAATGGAAATTGAAGAAAATAGAGACCTCATTAATAAAAAGGCTTCTGAGGATCAGTGGGCAAGCTTGGTCAGTGTAGCTTTTTGTCAGTTCACTTTTGGGGCTCTCTCATTATTCTCTCTCTCTCTCACTCTTGGACACACAAAGTTTCCATGGAGCACTTTGGCATTGGATCAAGAAAGGAAAAGAAGGCCAAAGGAAGGAAGGAGCAAGCAAGGAAGAGCAGGATCAAGCAGCTACATAAGGATTCTTTGCAGGTATCGATTTGCATGTGTGATTTCCTTGATAGATTTGGCATGCATGGTATTGCATGTGGTTCTTTATTGTCATGGCATGGATTTTGCCAGGTGTGACAGTGTTTTCAACATAGCCTTGTCATTTCCAGATAGTCATGGTGTGATGGGGTTCTCATGTTTTGGTTGAGCTAGATTGTCAGATGGATTTGGCGCTGAGTGAGGTGGATCTCTAAAATAAATAACACATGGCCTAGAGATCACTGAACCAGGTTGTGGATTGTGGTAAAGCCACTAGCCTAGTGACCCATAAATAGGACTGTGGGTTACGGTAAATCCATGTATTGTGTGCCTCAGTGGGCCAAGGAATCCTTGACTGGTTAATGGTGGGATATACAGTAAAGCCTAGAGGTGGTTGCCCTTGATTAGGCCTAGGAATCCTTTTCGGTGAATGGCAGGATATACGGTAAAGCCTAGAGGGTGGAATCTCAAGTAGGGCCTAGTGATCTGGTGTGGATTGCGGTAAAGCGTAGAGACTAGGAGATAGGGAATTTCCTCATGGTGTAGGTGGAGAAATCTGGTGGCATCAATGCTTGTTTTATGGCCTAGTGATTTGGGATGGATTGTGGTAAAGCCTGGTTCTATCGATGAGGGTGAGGTGGTGTAGCCCCAGGAATCCCTGGTTGAGTTTGGTTTTAAGTCCCACATTCATACTTGGAATATGGCACAGGGGTGGTTTGCTAAAAGAAAGATTTGGTTTAGCCAATCTATGGTTGGGTGGTTCGTGGAAGTCCCAAACCTAGTTGGTAGTTGCATCACTAATATGAGGTTATTTCTCCTTGTTAATTCATGAGTGTTATATTGGTTCATATATGGATTATATGCATGTTGTTTCCTTGGTATTTCTGTTGTTATTATGTTGGTTATGAACATGTATTATAACAGTGGATATGTGTGGCTCTCATCATGTTTTCACTTGTAAATGATTGAACAATGTATCTATGGCCTAATAGATGATAATGCAACTATTGTGATAAGGAAACAATGCCTCATAGTGAATCTTAGATAAGTATGAGACCCCTATGCTCAGTTCTGTTATTAAGACCTGTAGCTTTAATGTTTATGACATGTTTGACAAAATGTTTGTCAGGTCTAGTAGGGGTCCATTATAGTACTTGTTGATGTTTATTCAAAAGTATCATTGTTCTATTGTGTAAATTCATTTCTGAAGGTGTCGTTAAGTTTTGGGCAGTGGCCCGGGCTCTGGGCCTGAAAAAGTGGCAAAAATCTTGGAGTCATAGGCACAACACTAGGAAAAAAGGTCCCCAAAAGCTCCCTTGC
>APFE031524328.1:6023-37266 GCA_000404065.3 Pinus taeda
ATGATTTTTTCTATTTCATTCTTTTGGGTGAACGGATATTTGTATGGGCGCACATTTGGGGGTTGGGCCCCTGGAACCAAGGTGATGCTATGATCATGTTCTCCTCGCGAGGGTGGAAGCCCCTGAGGCTTGTCAAAGACCGACAGATGGTTATTTAAAATCTGTTGCATCTCAGGATGAATTGGCGGCGGCTTGGTTTCGACGGCCTAGATGGCATTAAATTGAGCTACAACTCCATGATTGCCCTTTTTTAACAATTTTTCCATCCTATGCGAGCTGATGATAGAGGGGGCTCCCGCCTGGAGTCCATGGAGGGTATGTGTGTAGTTGTTCTGCTTAAAACTCATATATAACTCCTGGAAATCCATTGTGATTGGCCCAAGAGTGCGGAGCCAGTCAGCTCTAAGGACAATGTCGCAACCCCCCATGTGGATGGCAAACATGTGGGTTTTCAATTGATAATCCCCCATTTGAAGTTTGAAATTTTCACAGTGGCCTTCACATTTCATTGTGCCTCCATCCACAATTTGAACTTGAAAGTTAGAAACTGCTCGTACAAAACGATGCACTGCTTCTGCGACTTTTTGATGGATGAAATTATGTGTACTTCCACTATCAATCAAGACTACTACTAGGCGATGTTTAATAAAACCTTTGATTTTGAGAGTTTGAGGGGAAGAAATCCCTGCCAAAGCATGCAACGAAATGACTGGTTCGTCAGAGACATTGTCCTATTGGTTGTCTTCTTCAAGCAGCTCATGTTCCTCCAACGGTGGCTCTTCCTCTGCTGAGCTGTAGTCAGTGGCATCAATTTGAAAAAATTTGGGCTCCTTGCATTTATGCCTTGGGGAGTATTTTTCATCACAGTAGTAACATAGGCCTTGTTTTCTCCTTTCGGCCATCTCCACAGGTGACACCTTTTGGACTTTAAGTGTTTGAGTCGTGTTGTGAGCCTGTGGGGGGCGACCTTTAGCGGAGAAATTTGGGCGACTGTATTGGGATGCTAATGCACTTTCAACGTTACGAGCTACCTTGCAAGCCTCCATCCATGTGGGAGGGTGCTGCAGTAGGACTTGGGCTTTGATAGCTTCTTTAAGACCGCTGATAAAACATTCTGTGTAGAACCCATCTAAAAGACCCAAAGTATAGAAGGCTAAGGCTTCAAAAGCTGTAATATATTCACCCACTGTACCATTCTGTTGGAGCTTAGTAAGACGACCCAAAAAAGATGATTCCTGGTCAAAGTGGTCTTGAAGAGCTTTGGTGAATTTGGGCCAAGTCCTAAAAGTTCCAGTGCAACGTTGCTGCCATTCCCACCATTGCCACCTTTCATTGTCCAGGTACATGCTCCCCAACATAAGCTGAGTCTCATCATCGTAGATGCGATTTAGTTTGAAATATTGCTCCATTTGGGCTATCCATGTTGACGGGTGAGAACCATCAAATTTATGCATATCCAACTTGGGAGGTCGCTAACTGGGTTGTGGGTGGGTGTTCCAGACGTGAGGAGAGTGGCTAGACTCACCCTCATTGTGTTCCTGGCCATTATACTCCTCCTCATGGGCGTGCTCCTTGCCCTTCGGGACTATGTTTTCGACGATGCCAAGTAGTCTGGTAACCTGAATGTTGAGGTTATGCATTGATTCTTCAAGTTTGTCCATCCTTTCATTGGCCATCGCTTGAGCTCTAGTTGCTACCATACACCAACCAGATTTTTTTGAAAAGTAGGACCGCCTAAAAAAAAATTCACTAAAAAGTGAATGGTACCACCGTGCTCAGCTAGTCGTCCTGAAATTTTTTTTTTTTTTTTTGAAAACTCCCAACGGAGTTTTACTCCTCCCTTATCAATACTGCAGTGGCCAAATTCTCAAAATGTCAATGCTGCCAAAATTCCTGCGAAAATTATACCCCAGTATAGGAACCCTTCACAATGACTCTGATCTGGTGGATCTGAGAGATCTGAATGGCGGATCTGATAGCGCTGGGCGGCAGAACTGACTGATTCTATGGATCTGATGGATCTAATAGATCGTAATGGCTAATTGGGACCGATGTCTGCTGTTGTTACACTCCTTTGCACAAGCGGATCTGGAAGAGAAAAGGGAACTAGGGTCTTAAGGAGTGTCAGGTGCTACAGATCGCAATATACGTAAGGGTCTGGCAGTAGTACTCGGCCCAATGTTTCAGGGCTCTAACTAAGGAGGATCGACCATACCCTTAGCCATACAACCTGACTACCCTATCGTATGGGCGAGTAATCTCTCCGAGTGCTGTTCTTGGTGTACTGTAGCCACAAAACGGCTGACGGTTTATCTATGGCAAGGTTTCAAAGGAGCCTAGGGGGATTCTGATATACCCAGAGGGTACGTGGAAGACAATCTGTGCGCGGTTCTGTCTAATGTGCTACTACTCAAAGGGGTACCCACAGGGCTTACAAGGGAGTCCAACAGACGTGACCACCTCTTGTATTTCCTACACGCATGCCTCCCCAAATCCGTAGATTTATGCGCTCAACGACAGATCCGGGAGAGAGCGAACACGTTCTCTACCAAAAAAAACAAAAAAAGTTTTTTCTATGAATGGAGATCCCACCGGCCCTGGGAAAGTGCTCTGATACCAATTTTACTCTTAACCGCTGCAAATGATACCAAATACGAATATGCAAAAGAAAAGATACCCAGAACACAGAATATGCGAAGAAAATAATACCCAATACAATCTAGCAATGATTTTATTATTCAGAGAGTAATGTTACAACTTGCTCTTTCGGGGGAACCTCCAATAGAAGCAGAGCTCGATTACAAAATAAGACACGATGCTCCTCGCAGGGAGTCTCTATCCTTTATATATGACTCATACATGCAATACCACGACCCATTTGCAACTAAATGTGGTTCCATTATTAATTGCGGATTAACCACTTACAATTATTAATATGGGCTTTATTGACTCTTGACTATGACATGGTCCCATTACATAGATAAGGGGGTTAGGGTGGGACCCTAACATGAGTCAAGGATTATTGTATGAACAAGCATATGGCTTGTGGAGTGTTCTCCTTCCTTAAGGAGTGAATGTATGGTGTTGCCCTACCTTAAGGGTTTGATAATAAAGAAGCATTTCATATTATTTCTTGGGTATAATTGTTATTATCATATATTTCTAGATCAGATCTATAATATTTCTGGGTTTATTTGCATTATCTTATATTTTCATATCAGATCTATAATATTTCTGGGTTAGACCTACAACAAGTGGTATCAGAGCTATAACAATTGGTATCAGAGCTACAACAAGTGGTATCAAAGCTATATGAAACTGGGTTAGATCTATAACAAGTGGTATCAGAGCTATAGCACAGGGGAATATAATGCAAGTGTTTCCAGGTTATGTCACTTCTCACAGGTCCCAGAATGAGTCCTCCAAGGTGTGGGAGAAGTGGTAATAGGGACGGTGACAAATTGCTGTGTAACAGATGCCCCCTAAAGCATGAGGCCCAAGAGAGAGAGAGGGGTGAAATGCTTTACAAGAACATGGCCAACTAAAAACACTGCCGTCGGAGAACCTGCATGAAGAAGTACAACTGATATCTCAAGTACATGATGTATGTGGTATGGGCACAGCCATCCATAGCAGAGTACATAAAAATATGGATCCAAGTTATGGGCGTAGCCATCCAGTAAGGATCGATAAATAGACTCAGGCATGGTCACAGCCATCCAGTGAATGAGTCATGTAATGATCATAATAATCCACAAAATTGCAGCCTGGATCCCAATAGACAAAATCCAAGGTCTTGCGCTCCATCTCGACCCAAACAAAGTACAAGTAAAGCATGCGAATATGGGAGTTGAATTCGAACATGCAAGAACATCGTCTGATTTCCAGTCAATGATGAAATCTATTAACAGATGCAAGAGGTACCACCAATAATGACAATGGTCCTCAAGGTACTATAGGTACAATCTACGGCGTGCAAATCAGTGAGCCGATGTTGAACACCCGTATAATCATCCGATCAGAGGCCAGTGATGAAAACCTCACGTCGAACACGAAGAACCTGCCATTGAGGCATGCAGGATCCAAGGCACCTGAAGGGAGTCTCTGGGTCAACTTCCTGGAGAATGAGTTGAAGTCGACAGGAAGTGACCTTAATCGAAGGTGGGCCATAATGTTTCCCACATCATCAACACAAGACAGAGAAGGATAAGATGTTTGTGAATCAGGATTATGTGAGGTATCAGAGGGAGGTTGCTTATTCTGCAGAGGTCAACTTCTCTTGAACATACTGGCAGCACGATAGTGGACTTGGTAGTATTTGACATCAAATGATCAGAGGTCATGGTGACAAGGCAACGAGTAGATGAGAGGTCAAACAGGATCACCCAAACCCACGGAAGCAAGTGAAAAATGAGATGAGATGTCCCCACCCAGACACGAATGCAGATAAGTGCCATGTTCAAGAGCGACATACTGCCGACACGACAATAATTCTGGTTCCATTTTCCCCACCATTTTTGGCGAGTACCCCAATTATTTTTTGATGACAAGCTTGACGGGGATAGCATATGCTTGAGAGGCATCATTTCGACAAAATCTGATGTCATTAAGCTTTAATGAGTCTGACAAAGGAAGAACTCGGCGTCTTTTCATGTTTAGAGAGTTTGAAAAGACAACGGAAAAGGAAACTCCAAGGGTGCCCTTTTTCGTAAAGTTGTGTCTCTCGAGCCCGAAAAGTATAAAAAAATGCTCGAAAGAACTGCCCGACCATTACGATTGAGGAGTACTTTTCATGATTAGTGACTTTGACCTGAAAAAGTAAAAAAGCGACCAAAATCATGTCGTTTCGTAACCGTTAATGAGCCTAAAACGACAAGGACCCGAAAATCTTTTCGTCTTTACACAGTCAGAAAAGAGTTTAAAGGCGACCGCCTCTTATTTATTTTTAACGAGTTAAGAGGAATAACTCGGTAATATTTTCATCTTTAAATGGTCAAAAAAGAGCTGAAATCATACCTCCATTTTTATTCTCTTTAATGAGTCAAAAAAGGAAAAAATACTCGGCAATCCTTTCATATTTTATGAGTCAGAAAAGAGCTTAAAGCTGACTCGTCCTAGAGGAACGAGTGGTATAAAGGGTAGCAACTGGTTCCGGTAATGGTGGAACTGCTCAAAACATGTAATGGTCAAGAGGCTGGCTAACAAAACCACTCTTAACTGCGGTCCCTTAGGAAAGGAAAACAAGCAAGTGAAAGCATATGATCAGCCAAAGAGATGGTGGCAATGGAATGAAACAACCAAGGCTCATCTAGCAGAATTTGGCGGATAAAAATGGCAATCACGAGATGTACATTAGGTATGGGTTCATTTTTACACAAGCTTGAACCGTGGAGAACTCTGCTTGGATTCGGTTTCATTTTTACACAAGCTTGAAACGAAAAACTATGCTTGTTATAAGTTCGCATGCCCCCAACATAATGATGCAAAACGAGGTACATGCCCCCCAAGCTCCATTGCATTCAACAAAGTGGATGGAATGAAGGTTCACTTTTGAGATCTTGGAAAGACTCGACTGGTATTTTACGAGATCTTAATCAAAAGACTCAATTTGGAAAGGGAATTGTTTTATTTTTTAATGAGGTTGACATAGTAAAAGAACTATCCTCCTAACCCTTGTTTCATTTTTTAACGAGTTGGACACAAGATCAAAAACTATGCTCGACCAGACCCAATTTCATTTTTTAAGGAGCTTGACATAGGAAAGCGAACTATGCTCCAACTAGACCTAGTTTCATTTTTTAAGGAGCTTGACATAGGAGAGGAACTATGCTCCGCCCGAACTTCATCATAATGAAAAAGAAGCCGTTGCTTCCAATAGTGCCACTCTTGGTGGAAGGATCACATCTTGGAAGTCAGGACCTAATGCCCCCAGGACACTATGCATGATGGTGGCATCAATGGATAGAGGCACGGGATAGGTAGCCACTTAGTTGACCTGCGGTGGGGCAGATACAACTGGTGGATAAAAACCAGAAGGGGATGACAACTGCGCAGGAGGCACTGGGGGACTAAAGAACGATAATTGATCGATAGTCACGATCCTTCTGTCGTGTGGAAAGTAAACCACACGGAAAAGCGAAGAGACAAGGGCCCCCATAGCATAAACATAGTCACGACGAAGGAGAAGACTGAAATCTAATGCACCTTAGGTAACCAGTACGTCTATATAGATGGTTTTGCCTCCCAAAAAAATAGGGAACTTTGGAAGGATCCCCAATGGTTGATTGGTTCCGCTGTCAAACGCCATCAGATTTTGCGCGACCGGCACAAGCTATGGGGAGCACAAAGCTTACCAAGTAGTAGAAGGCATAAGACTAACAGATGCACCCTCATCCAAGACAGTGTCAGGTACCACCTTATCATAGGCATGTACTGTAATCTAGAAAGGCACATGGGATGGAAGGCGGAAAGCAGTCAGGTGACTCCAGTCAAAGGAGACGACTGAACTACTTGGTGGGGGAATCATATGATTTCCTCCCTGCTCTAAAGGAACCGAAGAAGGACTCTCGGGATTAGCTAGGATAGGAGAGTCATTTTCAGACTTAGGAGAATCTGTCGAGATGAGAATAACATGAGCATGATGCTCTTCCGAGACAGAGTGATCGAGGGGTGGTGAACCCGAGTTGACACTCTTCCCGGCCAATAGTTGGGCTGGAACATGCTTACCACAGCCAGGTTCGGAAAGGGGAGGTTGGACAAGAGAAGGATCTAAATCAATCTCTTTGTCGACAGGGAGAGGGTCTAAAGAGAGCATCTGATAACCAACAAGAAGTTGGGGTGAAGAAGTTGTAATAATTTCCAAGACAGCAGAAGCTTTATCCATGAGCAGACAAAGGTGAAGGAGATGGTTGCCTTCACATAGCCTACAGGGGAATCGAATCTTCCCTTTCTTCTTGCCATAGCTAGTTTATAGGGTAACATCACCATGAGCACCAGAGGGCGATGAGGGGCAGGCCGGATCATGAGACCATACTTCTAAGACCTTAGGAAGGCCAGGACTTTCACGGAGAAGATGGTCTCCCTTACACAATTTACAAGGAAACTTAACCTTTCACAGAGGAGCAGAAGAAGTTCTGACCTGAGCTGTACTCGGGGCAATAGCTACACTTTAGCCTCCCGCTTTTGGGACTTCTTCTTCTTTGTCTTCTTCTTCTTCTTCTTAGCCACCTAGTTACTTGAATCCAAAGTTTCACCAGGCGAAGTAGAAGATGAAGAGGTAGAAACAGGCGAAGAAGGGGAGAGGTCCACCTTGGAATCAACATGTTGTTGTTCGGGTGGAGGAATTGATTGACCAGTAGTTAAGACATTAGGGATCACAGAGGTTGAGAACAGCCAAACAGGAAACCCAACAGTTAACCCAGGAAGGGACAACGTTGCCATGTAAGGAGCACCAACATTCCCAAAACGAGGAAAATGACCAGTATTCCCTTCAGAGGGGATTCCTGGGTTGGTGAACTCTGGAAAAGTTGCCATCAAAATGAAAATTGTACACATGGGGCTGAAAAGAGTCAAGACACACAATCAAATAGCCAACAAACAAAATCTCATAGGGCATGCGATCACGGGCCAATAAATTTTAAGACGCAAGGACATAACTTGACCTTTTCATCTTTAAAGAGTCGAGAAAAGGACAAAAAGATGAATCTAGTCGCCTTCGAATGTTTAATGAGCCCGAAGTGACAAATTCTCAGATGAGCCTTTTCTTTTAGGGAGTCCGAAAAGGATCAAAAGTGACTACTCTGGAGAACTAGGCAAAAGGTTTACCAGACAATCCATAAAACTGCATATACACCTTGGCAATCGTATGAAAACCAAGGATTTTCCGTACGGCAGTCAATCTTCCCGAATGCTATGTTCGGTGCATTACGGGTCATAAGGCGGTAGACACGGCTTCCTATTGATCAAGGATGATAACCTAGTGGGGTCTCCCCATATACTCGATGGTACGTTGGAGCACAATTCCGTACTAGACCACTATTGAGTCACAGAAGGAGAAATCACCCTACCTTGAGTGGAAACAAAAGTGACTAGGTTTAACAACGTCAGAGCACGTCTCTAACCTAGACCTCTAAAAAGTGTGCGTTATGTTCCAATGCGTTGTTAGATTCATTCAGTTCATTTTAAAGTTGATCTTGTATTATGTTTTAATTTTCAAGCCTTACCATATGTAATGTCTCAAAATTCCATAAATAAAAACTATATGCCAAACTATCTCATTTCATTAGATGAATGCTAGTTACGAGAGAGTTTAAGAGCTTTCACGCAAACGAAATGATCACAAATCAACAAAGAACTTCCCTTATGTAGCTAATGGAAATTAACAAACTTTTCTTTAAGATCACTAATCACTAATCAAAACGAAATATTTTAATTCTCATTAACTAATACAAAGCAAAAGAGAATTTTCTTTTTTTTGATGGCAAAATGCACTAAACAACTTTGAGAAATGACAACAAACAAATTCTATTCAATGCAAGCACATTCAGTTCCCTAAATGACAAAACAAACCTCCAAAGAACGAGAAAAATCCCAAAGAGACCAATGAGCCGTGTCATCTAGGCTCAAAGTGAGATGAAGCGGAATTCATGTGAAGATGAAGCAAGTCACCCAAATAACGCAATAAAATGATTTACAACCACCAAACAAGTGCAAGGGAGTAATTAAAGAGTCGACTGGACCACTAGAAGATCAGAACACCTGAGGAAGGCTTGACACACAAAGCCACTAAATGCCCTAGGGCTAGAAATGTGAAATCGATGGAAAAAGTCAAACACCCAAAGGGTAATGATCAAAGCTAGTCAAATCACACTCGAACACACTCAAGTAGTCTAAAAAAGGTACCCAAAACAAAAACCAAGCTCAGAGGGCTCACAGACAAGCAAACTTCAAAAGTTCCCAAGCCTGGCGTGATTGTTAGGCTGCAACTAGCGCCTTTCAGGGATTGGCGCGGGTTGTCAATGCGCAACTAGCGCCAAATGGCGTGACTGTAACACTATAAAAGAGTGCCAGCCAAGTTTGCTGTGGAAAAATAAAAAACAAACGAGCCAAATCTAGGTCAGCAGTACCAAGGTACACCAAGGGGCAAGAAGCAACACAGGGACTCAACCCAGAAGGCTAACCAAGCAGGAGAAACCAAGAAACAACCAAGAAACAAGGCAAGTTCCAAGCCGTTCAGTTCGTAAACCAAACCGGAGATAGACTGAAGTGGCATTGATCTACTTTGCTAATGTGGAGCAATAGCATTTCGAAGCCTATCTAGCCATACTTGAGGCTCCGTCCAAAGTTTACAAATCAAACAACAAGACAAAACAGACAACAAGAAAAAATCCAACTCCCCAGCGGAGTCGCCAAATTATTGTGGAGGTAAATCCCCTCTGCGGACAGAGGTGATCCCTACTAGCCCAAATGGGGTCTAGAAACAATCAAACAACGCTAACACGTAGGTTCCTAATTGCAAATTAAAGATCGATGATGAGGGCCTACCTGGATTCCAATGCTAGTACTTGTAGAAGAGTCGTAGCTCCTGTTCCTTCGCTTCGGCTGGTCACGATCCCCATGATCCTCGTGAACGGACACCTACACATGCAAAGAACGACACAAATACAAGCATAAAATCCAATATATGCAACTATAGATCAGTCAGAAAGGATATAACTCAATCATCATTACAAAAGACAATAAGAGTGGAACCATAATGATAGTCATATATTATTGATAAACAAAGAAGAATACAACCATAGTTCTAACGTCAAATCCTCCTTTGGCTGGGTGATCAGCAGCACATGCCTTGCAAAGCTTGTTGGGAATCGGGAACAAGCCTCTCTCTCCCTGGTTACTTGGGAAAGAATCTCCTCACTTTAGATTTAGCCTTATGGGAATGAAGAAGGCTTCTTGCAGCATAAGCTTAACAATTCTCAAACTTTGGAATTTAGAATTTGGAACTTGGAACTAGAACTAGCTTGTCAAAGGCAAAAGGACAAGCTTTTATAGATAGAGGAGAAGGGGTTAGGATCAGCCACAATATTCATGGGATTGGCTTTATCACTAAGAAGCTTCCATGAGAAGGTGGCAAACCACTTCCCTCCAATAGAGATTCAAAGCCAAACTAAACCAACTCAAGATAGATTCAGTTTATGAGTGGGTAAGGAAGAACCTTCGGATGTTGGTTTGTTAAAAACACTACCCATTTTGGCTGGCGCGAGTGCGACTTTGAGATAGAGCGCCAGTTAGTGTGCCCTCTTTGGAGGATTTCCCCCATTGGCGCGAGTGATGCACAGTGAAACCGTGCCAATGGAAAAAGGGTTGTTTTTATGGGTTTTTTACAGAAGATGTCTTCAGGGGAAATGAAGTTCATACTCAGGGGAATACAATGCAAGTGTTTCCAGGTTATGTCACTTCTCACAGGTCCCAGAATGAGTCCTCCAAGGTGTGGTAGAAGGGGTAATAGGGACGGTGACAAATTGCTGTGTAACACTCCAATTATCTAAACAGGCCAAAGTTGGTGACTGGTACCTTTACCATAACCATACAGAAATAAGGATTTATCGTTGCATGTTGGCACCATACAAGCTACCAAGGTACTTCCCAATGAGGTTGTTTGCATTAGAATACTATAGGCAAATTATAAATGCAGATGAAATAAACTTTTTCAATGCCAAGGAGAAGGCCAATTTCAAAATAAAATACCTACTAGGCCCCTTCATATACAACTCTAGAGAGGTTGGCCAAGAGGCAGACTTAATACTACAAAAGATGAAGTTCCAAAGAAATTTTGTCTGGAGATATGATCCTTTGGAATTCATCAAAAAGAAGAGACAAAATATCAAGCTAGGACTTTTCATTCACCATCCCATACCTGAGATAGAAGCTTATGAAAATCAAATAGAATGGGTGGAAGGTACCCTAGCAAACCAGGACAACACCGGAGTAGATATTGAGAATGCTCTTATTGATTTAGAAAAGAAGCTTGATGACATCTCTTTTCTGTAGGTACCAGAAAAACTAGAGACTACAATGAGCACACCTCTAGTCATGCAGACTCCTCAGAATGAGGAGAATGCCTCGAAAAGAAAAAGAGAAGGGGCTTTGTTGGCTTGATGGGGCCTGACCCAAGTTCATAAGTGTTTTAGCCAAACAAATCCCAACACTACCGGCCCTTTCGGGAATAGTCCACGAAGCGCGGACTGAGGTCTTGCCTAAGGTAGTATGGGAGGGTGCTGGAACTAGGTTTCCACACCCTAGGGATGTCCTGATGAAGTCTAGAAAGGTCGCAAACCAATCCTGTGCACTCGTGCTGCTCGCAACTGTCTAGTCTTTGTGGAGCGTGATGAGGCACTATCTGGATCCTTTACTCTTACCTTGTTATTATTATTGATCTGACTTAATTTTGTGGGCCCAATATTCGTATTTACTCACTTACCCTTTCTAATCAGTGCACGCAATGATAAATTATAACAAAATGCATAAAAAGAAGCATAAACATACATATTTGCATAATATTTCAGGATCAATTTATCTTTTATTAACTTCTGCTCCAGTACAATCCAATTCCACCCAACACATGCAACTGCAGGGGTTTGCACACACAACTGCGAACTCTACCAGGCCTCTGCACACACAGCTGCAGAGCCTCTTACTACTCCTACTACTCAAGACTCGAACTTACAAACTCAGAGCGGATATCACATTCAAAAACACATAAATATCCAGATCAAACTTCAAACTGAACTGCCTTCTACACTTAAAGCCTCACTCTATTTATACATTCCCATGGTCCACAGACCATGGGTAGGCCGACACATTCTAGATTAAATTACAATATTTTAGGATAGACAACCCTTGACTCTCATGCTTTGTGCCCACATTTTGCGAGGTCTTTACATTACATGGACCAAACTCAGATTCTAAGCCCCAAAACTTCACTTATGGGGGGATCCACTACCCAAGAGGCCCCCAACACAATCATCGTGACTCATCCCGAGTCACTCGGCTGGTGCGATGATCTTTGCTCAGAGTCCATCCGGTAACTTTTGCACTTTGTGGACATCTATCACACATTCCTTTGTTGTCTGTTGTATCAATTGTGTGCAACTCTCTAATGTGTCGTTGTCATAGGCATCCTTTTGCCTTCGGGCATAGGTACCTTGCATCTGGGCCAGTGTCCCCTCGATCGTGGCGGTAACCACGAATTCTTCCTCTAGCCAAGGTTCGATACGTTCTTTAAGAATTGCGTCTTTCTGACGTGCAACGTCCATCTGTGCCTTTATAGCCTAGGCCTCCCTGATTTTGGCTAGTCGCTGAGTAAGGGTGACCATCAGTGTGGTTCCTTTTACATTGTCATAGGCCTGTTGCAATTCCTGCGCTTCTATCTCTAACTGTTGTAACATTAGGTCCTCCTGCAATGAAGTGGGCATGAAGAGGGACTGATCCAATAATCCCGTGCACTCCTATACAACGTGCTCTATCTCTTGCAACCCTGAGTGAATGGCATGGTGGCACTGCTCTCTGACTTTCGGGGGTGCAGAGGGTTGTGCCTGCGGTCGTAGCTGTGTGATCTACAAGTTCAACTCCAACCAGACCTTCGTGGCCTCCTCCTGAGTCCTGTGGAATCCAGCTTCCAGTTGGTGATTTTTTTCCATGGTGGGGAGTGCCACTGGTATGGCCAACTCCGGAATGTTGCTACAGGCCTCCTCCACTGCCTATTCCAATCCCTGGTTTTGAGCGACTGGGTTGTGATGCTGTAGGCTGAGCTGGTCTAAATTTACCTTCTGCTCACTCAAGACTTGGAGAGCATGGCCCTCCCTAGCACGAAGCTTAGCAGTTACCCCATCTTGTAGCTGGTATAAGGCTTCTCTGAGAAGGGCGGCCAAATTCAACCCTAGCCCCTCATGTCACCCTCGGCTTCTGCTAAGACGGCACCTTCTGGTAACAACAGAGTGTTCGTTGTGTGGGCATGCACCATCTACTTAGCCTCGGTTGCACCTTCCACGAGGTGTGGTGTCATCAGTGTTAGGGGTCGCACCTGTAGTGCCTGTAACTGCGCTTTGAGCGCCCCCAACATAGTGGTCTACTCCATCATCAACTCTTCTAGAGCATCAGTAGTGACATTGTGCCCTCGTTCACCACTGTCAAGAATGGCTCCCTCAGAGGTCTTCATTTTCTTTGTCTTCTTTCATATGGTTGGCTTTTCTTGACCGCGCATCCTCTTGAGTTGGGTCAATATTGTGGTACGTTCCTCTACCTCATCCTCCCCCTGTATTTCCTACTCTGTGGACATATCCTCACCTTCATTGGTCTCTGTGGTGGGTGGGGTTGTGGGTTCTGTCATATGTGTTGGCGTTGTTGCCTTATCTGCTTTCCACTGCGCGGTCGCTTCCTAATCCTGGCATTGTCTCTTTGCTAGCTTCACGATACGCAACTTTGTCTCCCTCTTCCACTACTTTCCTGCAAGCTTTTCCAGTTCCTTCAAGTCCGAAGCATGCCACTCCGGAGACCGTGTTGCCATTACCTCAAAAATTGCATCATCTGTTGCAATAAATAGAATCTTCACCCACGTTCGGGCTGGATCATTTCACGCCCGGATATATATATTATGCATATTCACCTTGAATTCTACTGTTCTTTGCAAACTGTTGTATACTGTTGGGGACAACTGCAGCCTGTGATTGATCCAAGTCCAGATGCTTGCCTCCATGACCGTCCAAAACACCTTGATCCCGCGAACCCTTGTCGCGTCTTTCGTTGCCCAGAGCGAGGTGTACCTCGTGGCTTCGGGTAGGTCCTTCTCAATGGTGGGAAAGTGACTGTCCTTTAGCTGCTCCCCTGCAACCAACATGATGGATAAGAGTAGTCACATGTAGTGGAAGGTCTTACCTTTCTCTTGGTGTTATGGCTCCAAATATCACCCTTTGTATTTGTGATGCTTGGTTTATGGCCTAGGGCAACCCCTCCTGACTTGATCCAAATATTTTAAAAATAGTGTTTTACTCCCTATACGCTAGTTTTCCCTATGTTAAAAGTGTGTACACGCAGGTTAGTCTATACCCAAGTCGCCGCTCTATCCTACTATGGCTGCGGGATTATTTCCTTTCATAGGAAATCGAGAAATCCAGTGAACCATATTGGCCATGATGGGAATCGGCTCCTCCAACTAGAGAAACCCATCATGTACTAGACAAAGTAGCTTCCAAATGACAAAGATCATGACAGACGCATGGTGGTAGTGGGATATCCATCGTAGATGCAGTAACCCGGCCTTCTCCGCACCGCGTAACCATTTCTACTACTCTTACTACTCTGCGGCTAGCTGTGGGAACATCTCGTTGTCTGTGAGGTCCCAGTCTTCAAACTTTATATTAGGTACCTGTCCCAATAGTGAATCTTCAAACCTTATTTCATCCATTAGAAGCGGGGTCTGGAGTGCACTCTTCGTGGCCTCTAGGTCCTTCGGTATCTTGGTTGTCTCTTGCCATGGGGAAATCTAGGGGGGTAACATTATTGCTGAAGGTACTTGGGAAACATTCTCTGCCTCATCATCTTGCACTTCAATTTGGGTGATAAGGGCTTGCAAATATTTCTCTTCCTCTTTTGTTTCAATAGTGACAGCTTTTCCCTTCTCTATCATTGACATTTTACCCAAACGAGGGTTTTGTGGTGATACACGGACTAGCCCCACTAGTTGTTTGTTTTTCTTTGGTCACGGCGTGCATGGGGACTTTGGAACCTCTAGTGCATTTGCTGCCTCTCCAGGCTCCTCCTGGGTCACTCGGGGCTCTAGGGTAACTTTTGTGAATTGTTCTCTAGTTCTTGCAGTCGTCATCGTGTCTACGGGTGGCAAGGTAGCTTGGTGCTCAATGCTTTGTACTGGCTTAGATCGCAAAAAACCAAGTGTTGCCTCAAGGCTACCCTGAGGATTTTTATAATACCACTTGAATTCGAATTCGACCCTTCCCTCCATTTCTGAGTCATTAATACCTTCTTGGCAGCAGATCGTCCCAAATCTAGCTCTTAATTCCTATCTTAATGGCCCATCGTCCACTCCTTTTTGCCTTAAATTGGACCTCTTGTCATGAACAATGACATCAATGGTCACCTCCCAACCTACCCACACAGTAGCGCAACCCTGTATGTGCGACAATGATCCTTGTGACATATTGGCCCTGTGCGGAACAACCTTCCTACGCAGCTCATCTGTAGACTCATTTATAGTCTTGCACCTTCTTTCAACTGCTTGGAGAGCTAAGACTGTGCTTCCTACAGATAGTCAGGTGTTCACACCCCTGGTATGAAGCTTCCATTTCCCTGCTAGCCCGAGCCGCAGGCACCCTTCAAATACCCTTGCGTCCATTAGTGCATTGCGTATGTTTCCCTATTTAGTAAGGTGCGGTCACGGCCAAGTTAGCAGTGTTGCAACTCTTTCTAATGCAATAGTAGGGATGGCTATACTAGGCCCCATCATGCGTAATTTCTCATGGCCCGCTTCCCTGACTTCGGTGTCTAGTTCGTGGATTTCTTCATCCAATGTCATGCTTTTCTTCCTCAGCGTGGCCAATATTCAATTTGAAGGTTTTTTGTGCCATAGTTGGTTCTTGGGGCCTCCACGTTTGGCATCAATATCATTAGGAGGTTGTTTACACCATGTATGGCTCTTGGGGCCTTAATCCTTGTGAAGGAAGGATCATAAGCTGCGTGGGTCATATTTTAATTTTCCCATGATCAATATTCTTGAACAAGTATTTGAATTACCACACAGGACATATCTAGGGGATATTTGGTGTTAGTGGGGGATCTTTGTCACCATTGGTATGGTTTGCATGACAAGAATGGGTATTGGGGAATGTACTATCTCGAGGGGAGGATAAGAGAGGGCCTTAGGCCCTAAATAAAGCTTCTAGAGTTCAAGGAACATGAAGTAACCCTCAAGGAACCACATAGATACTCTCTAGGGTATATTTGAATTTCAACTTGGATATGGGAGCCATGGCGTGTTATTCTACATAAAGAACCACAATAATTTTTAGTATGTATGGTTCTCTAATAATAGTATCTACACATTCTAAGAATGTGAATGTACTATTAGGATTTGTACACATTTTTGTAATGCATGTATCTATAGAATTATTTATAGAATAAAATGGCTTTAAGAGTAATCTAGATTTATATTAATTAACCAATTTTAAATCAACATACTTTGAATTCAAATTAATAAAATCATTATCTCTATGAATCTAGTGCAATAATCAACCATGGTAAGTAATAACATCACAAAAACCCCACAACAAATAGTGTGTCATCTCTTTAAGATGCGAGGAACAAATTCCTTATATTAACCCTTAAACCCCTTCTATATCAGTTTCAAACTCTCTTTTGTGTCCCTTATAAAACTAATATATATTGTAAATGTATATTCTAGTATATTGTATAAAATTGTTATAATTTTAGTGCTCATTATAGATGGATTCATACACCCCTTTAAGGGGATAATTGAATCTATCTAGTTAAATTTTAACATTGCAAACGGATTTAGAAACCCCTATAGTGAATTGAAACACTTCAGTATCAAAATTGCAATTTTCCATTTCCAGAGTGACACAATTAAAAAATACTAACATAAATGACGAATTCATATGCTTGTTGTACTTTTTATTTGGTCATATTTTTATTTTTGGACTATAGTAGTCATTTACGTTAATCACTAATAATTTTTTCACTTATAATCTAGTCATATATTTTAGTCCTAGACTAAATTACTCATTTCATTTATTCGTTTTTAGTTTGGTCACTTATTATATAGTTGTATATTTTATCCCTAAACTAAATTAGTCATTTAAGTTAGTCATTTTTAGTTCGGTCACTTAACATTGCTCAAATTTAGTAGTAATTCACTGGAAATAATTGTGGTGACCAACTTTTTTAGTCACCTAGTCACTAACTTCATCATTTTCTACTAGTGAATGTTAGCATTGGCAGGGCCAGCAGTAGCACGGATGTAGAATTTTAGAGGGAGTTGCAGTACGGATGCAGTGTTGACAGCGGCAGGGTCAGCAGCTGTACAGATGCAACATTTGTGTTGTAGTTAGTGGAGAAGATGTCAAACATTAGCTGCACAGAGGGAGATGTTACAGAATAGGGTAATGCTTCAACAGGTTGCAATGCTAGAGCACAATGTTCCTTGCTAAGAGGGAGTGTTGATTTGGGGTAACATTGGATGTGCTATAAGTCTCAAAATTTGCAAGGAGGCATAAACACATGCATTCTCCAATACCTAGAAATCGTTTTGGGAAATTCCACCCCGTAATCATTTTATTAAAATAATTAATTATTTTTAATGGGTCCCTAAGTCTAAACTTTGGAAATTAAAATAATTAATGGTATTAATCTAAACTATGGGTGAAACTTCTAGAAGGAGGCAGAGATCAAGTCAATATCATCCTAGTCATTGGTTAGGATCCAATCTGGGTCGTTGATTGATCATTGATAGGATTATAAGAGGAGGCTTGATGGGCACTTGGAGAACACACACAAAGAGTGAAGATCAGAAGATCGATTTTCTGAAGCAGAGCAACTATCGGAGAGAATTTCGAAGTGATCTTTTCTAGTGAGGGGCAGAGATAGTATTTGGTGAGGAGTTTTCCTAGGCCAGAGAGTACAAGGTAAAGAGGACAAGATGACATCCAGAGAGAGGTTGACACTCACCCATGCAGAGCTAACGCAGTGGAAGCACAGAGCCTAAAGGGAGATCGAATTCCTACTGAGGAAATCAAGTTTCAAAAACTGAGAGCCGGGGTGTGAGATGAGGAGGCTGGAAATCAAAGTTTTTGGCCAACAGAGGGTTTGAAGGAGAAGCAGCGTAATCCCCAGCAAAGGTGACATAGAGACTGCGTTGTGTTGATGCAGTTTTGTGCAGAAGGTAACGCAGAAGGGATGCAAAGCCTCTATCCCAGTGAGATTAGAGTTGGATTCTCCCAATGACAGGGTGAGAAAGTATCACTACTCTTTTTGTCCAGTTTTTCTCTGTATTGGATAGCCAGTTGGGAATCCAATGAATTATACTCAGAAATTACTATTGCTTAATAATAAAACCCTCAGTTGCTGCATTGGTTTTCCCACAGTGGGTTTTTCCGGGGACATTTTTCCAAAAATAACTATGTAGATGTGTGTAATTATCATTTCTCTCTTGTGTTGTATTTAGTTTCTGCAGTTTTTATTTGTATAGGCAAAAGTCTATGTATTTCAATATTTGTCATAGAAAACTGCAAATAACTTATTCAAGTAATTTAACAAGTAGGAGAAATATTATCAGTTTGCTACAGTAGGAATCAGATAACCAATGTTTCACAAAAATTGCAACAAGAAATGTTGGAAATGCAATAAGAAAAATCCTAATTTAATTTTTCTTTTAATTAAATTGGGAACAAAATTGTAATTCCACATCTCATGACAACTTGTATTAGTTAACTAAGCTAATTTTCCTTAGTTGGATTAGTTAATTCAAGTTGAGGGTCTAACTAGAGTCATGTAGAGTGACTCCTACAATTAGGAGCACTAGTTCAGTTTATTTTGAGTTGTAATTATTTAATTTTGTCTAACTTAGTTAAAGTCAATTAAACTAGTTCCAACTGATGGGGGAATTAGTGGGTGTAACCTGCAGTAGTGGGGTGTAACATGTTGTAGTGGGGCGTAACTTGTCAAACAATGAGGTACTTTGATCAACCAATAAACTAAAGATTCACTAATAATTAACACATGCAAGTCAGATCAGAGAAAACCCGAGTTGAGATTAGAGTCTAGGGACAATGTACTGTCAGTTGTAAAATCATCTAAATTAAACTGATGGTGCATGCAATCAGAAAAACGCCTAAAATAAATCATTCCTTAATTAGAAAACTCGTTAATTTTAACCATTCTAATTTCCTTTTAGAGGAGGAATGAAGACACAAGTTTAATCATTATTTTGGTGAGCACAAATTGGTGAGACCAAGCAATAGGAAGCACAAATTTGTGCATGGAGATTGTTAGTGCAAGGAAATAGGAGCTTGGCAGGCAACAAAATTGGCTAAGTATTGGTTTGAGCTTGTTTGGGAAGCAAGAAGATAGATTGAGATAGTGCATAGGTTGCTCGGGCTTGAGAAAAGCATTGTAATATTCTCATATTTTCTTATTAATGCAATATACAGCTAGCAGGGGTTTTATTTGTGGCTTTCCCCATAAAATCATTGTGTTATATGTGATTGAATTCTTTTCTCTTCTATGCTTCGTGATTTCATCAATCAATTATTGTTTCCACTGATGAATAGAGTAGATTCAAGTCAATTGCTTTAGCATATTACAATCTGTAGTTTGAATCTACAAGGAATTTCTACATGGTATCAAAGCTAGATTTATAGAAATATCTATAGAGAATCTGGAAGGAAAATAAGAAGGGAGTGGTTGGAAAGCATGAATCGTCGTGATCATTATCTTATTGGTTTGAATTGGTGTTTCTTTCGTCATCAGGCTGGGTGTGTTTTGGAAGAGCCTAGAGTTTAATAACTTAGTTCTACTAGAGTTTTGTAGTTGAATTTTGTATCAAAATAATTTTAATACTTTCCCCTTATTTTTTTATATTAATGCGTTGGTTTTATTAATGTAAGGGATTATAATTGTAGTGTATAAATATAGCTTTCATTTTAAATTGTTCTTTTAATTTTTTAAATGTTTATTTCATAATTAGTTCATCATTATTTATTAAATGATTATTAATATAATGTGTTACATCGTTATGAATATAATTGTTGTTATTATTATCTTTATTTGTTATTATTGTTATTATTATTATGATAAAAAGAAATTAGTTTATTATATTAATTATTTTTTAATATAATAGTAAAATATAATATCAATTATTATAATAGTAGTAATCTAATATTTATTATTATTCTTATATTTCTTATATTTATGTTGTAAGGTGTTCCTTCTTTAAAGAACTCTCCAATTCCACCTGTAACTTTATTTTTCCTTTGATTCAAGTGTTAGACCGCTTCCATCATATTAAAAACAGGTATTAATCAGTTACAATTCAACTTGTTATGTGATAGTTATGATATGGGCACTTTATTTGAATATCATAATCTTGAGCACCATCTAGGGTTAATAGTGTCCACATAGAGCTAGCTAGAGTTTGAGATCTGCGTTTTTTCTTTTTGGGTAATGGCCATGAACAATAATTGCAAGAATGGTGTGTAGTTGGCAATGGGGGTCTATGGCTTCTTTCGTGGCTTCTTATGGAGAAAATGGACAGGTTCTGCGTGGTGTGAGTGCCAACGGATCCAAACTCATGACCTTCTTTCGAAGTGATGTGGACCTGCTTCCAAAGCAATGCAGTCAGCATCTATTGAGCTCCATTGTGAATAAGGTTCCAGGGTTTGACAATCAGATATGGATCTGTTTATGGGTTGGAAAACTCGTCTAGACAGCCATTTCTATGTGCATATCGGAGTGCTGCCAGTGATGGCCTCTCTGGTTTCGAGCCAGTGCAGTGGGAGGGTATCATGTGTGTGGGATTGAGGTGGAAGAACCAAGTCCGATGGTTTGTTGGGGGTTAATAAATCTATCTGTCTGCCGATTGTTGCATTGGGAGCTTGAGTGGGCTAGCAATTTCATACCCTACACAAGCAACTACATGGTAAGAGAATAAATTGGAATGGGTTACGAGAGTAACAATCGTTGTTTAATTTGGCCGGGGCTTGAATATCTTAGTGTTGAAGAAGTTCGAGAAGGAATTTTACCAGCAATGCTATCTCGAAAAAGAAGTTGTGTATGTATGGCCTTCCAAGCGAAACATGGGAAGTTAATCTACCTGTTGAAGAAGTTCCACCCTAGCTCTGTGAGTTAACTTTTCAAGGGATGGAATGCAACAAGAGGACTCGTTATCTTTGGTATCTATTCACAGTGATGTATGGTTACTTGCAGTGGCATTCTATTTTGATGCTTAACATTTTCCTGAATTTTTTTTTAAATTAAAATTTTATTAAATTAATGTTAAATTAGTATAATTACACTTTTCAATATATGATATATGTAAAATAATTAACACAAAATTAAACATTACAAACAATAACATCTTTTCATGTTCTATAAAGAATTTAAAAAATACCATCTTTTCATGCCTACCAGAGAATTATTGTTTACCGTTTGTTTTCATTGGAAGTGAAGTATAAATCTAACAGGATATAATTCTGAGGGGTAATTTGAATATTTTGCGATGTCATATTTTAGAGTTTTTATATTAAACATCAATAAATTTAGACTTTCTAAAATTTAAAAGAAACATTTCTATCTTTAATTTTTTTTGGAAAATTGATTAAATAATATTAAATTAGTATAATTACTTTTTTCATATATAATATATATAAAATAATTAACAATGAAAATAAAACATTACAAACAATACCATATTTTCATGTCTGTTTTTCATGGGAAACATGTGAAGTATAAAATCTAAGGGGTAATTTGAATATTTTGCAATATTATATTCTAGATTTTTTATATTAGACATAAGTGAGATATATTTAAATTTATAAAATTTAAGAAACATTTTTATTTCTAAAATTTTCTTGAAAATTTTATTAAATAGACATTAAATTAATATAATTAAGCTTTTCAATATATGATATATGTAAAATAATTAACATAAACATAAAACATTACAAACAATACCATATTTTCATGTTCTATAAAGAATTAAAAAAATACCCTCCTTTCATGCGCACTAGAGAATAGTGACCAGAGTTTGACGTCAAAATTAGTTTCTACAAAAACGGCATATTAGAGACTTTACAAGATGATTACCTTTTTGGTGTGATCCCGATGGTGAAGATAGTTACATGCACACAATAATTTATTGGGCAAGTTTCACATACCTAACTATCTTCTTATTAGAAATAAGCCTTCTTTTTTCAAACATCTAACTATCCTCTTACTAGAAATAACTTCAATTACATGATGAATTACAATGATTGGAATATTGTTGCTCAACATCTAAACTTCAATAACTTGACCCAAATTTTCAGCTACAACGACAAGCCACTTGATCCATATGCATCTATAAGTAACTCAATCATTTTTCCCTACGTTTTCACACTTCACTATTTCTGACAACACCTTATCAATTTTTCATTTAAATTCTAATAAGTTAGGATATCCCTAGTCTTGTTTATATCTTTTTCTTAGATGGTGCCTTTACAGATGACAATGCATTGTTTTAGGCAATGAAATACTACAATGATATGATTTTGGAAGTTGAACCAATGGGGAATGTCTAGTTTGAATTGCTCCTTCAAAAGGATACGCAAACTTTCTCTAAAACAGAGGTGGGTGTTCCCTCAACGAATCTACTTCTAGTCGAGGAATCACTCTTCATCTATGTTTCTTTTTCATATGTTGGCTTATGGCGTGATGACAATGCATTGTTTTGGGCAATGAAATATTACAATGATATGATTTTGGAAGTTGAACCAATGGGGAATGTCTAGTTTGAATTGCTCCTTCAAAAGGATACGCAAACTTTCTCTAAAACAGAGGTGGTTGTTCCCTCAACGAATCTACTTCTAGTCGAGGAATCACTCTTCATCTATGTTTCTTTTTCATATGTTGGCTTATGGCGTTTCCATTGCAACATTTGGTGCAATTGCTGGTAATATTATTCATAATAACATTAATATGTTTAACGCATTCCCCTTCTTTTTTTCTATTAATGCCTCTAGTTTATTAATGTAAGGGATCATAATTATAGTGTATAAATGTAGCTTTCATTTTGAACTGTTGTTTCATTTTTTTTAAATGTTTATTTCATAATTACGTCATGTTTATTTATTAAATCATTATTAATATATTTTTTTATATGGTTATGAATATAATTGTTGTTGTTATTATCTTTATTTATTATTATTATGACAATTTTTTTAATTGTTATTCTTATTTATTATTATTATAATTATTTTTAATATAATAGTAATTCATATTTGTGTTGCATTATGCATATGAACCTATTGGCATTTATCAACCACATTTATTAATGTGGTTGTGCTAGTTTATGATAATAAACTTCATTACAATACAATGGGTGCTTACTAATACAACATATTACATGTCTAAAAAATCATTCCTGATTTTTATATGGCACCTATTTATATGTCATTTTCTAGTTAATTAATTTAATTAAAAAGGAAGAAAGGGCATAAGTGCTTTTTAAATAAATTTCAATCTTTTTCATTTATAACTAGTACTAAAAATATTCTAGAATAGTTCATGGAAGTTAAATCTCTACCATTTATTTAATAATTATTAATAACTAAAAATAAAATCTTATTCTAAAATAGTTAATAAAATGTCAGGCTAGGTAGTAACTCCACCAAGTTAATTCATATATTATCCTTTCAGGCTGGTTTTTATTATATACATGAGGGAGAGACTGTTCACTTCATCTCCCGATGACTGTTCATATTTCTTATTATTTATTTACATTAATTATATTCACCGAATCCTAATGATTAAGTGTCAACATAAAAAATAAATCTCTACCTCCATTTAATAATTACTCATAATTAAAATAAAATTTTAAAAGTCCTATTTGATTCAACATACAAAATATTTAGGAAAAAATGAAAATGTATAAGTGATAAAAATCATTTAAAGATTACATTTAGTTCGTGCGATACCAATTTTAATGATTAGATTTGTGTCCATGAAATTTAGAATTTTTTATATTTTCACCATAGTGTACTTTTACTATGATTAATGAATGAATAAACCTAATTTTTAAATGAACTTATCTCTAAAACAAGGTGATTTGATGTCTATCGATCCAGTTAGAAGGTGAGAGTAGGAGTTTTTTTGGAGTCCAATAGATTTATGATTTGGATTTGGAGAATGCCTTATGTAAGCTATTAGATCAATTTGTTAATAAATTTCCACTCAAAGGTGTCAAGATTTTGCTTTATGGCATCCTTAAGTCCTTGAATTCTCGCATTGTGTGAGCTATTAGATCATTTTGTTAATAAATCTCCACTCAAAGGTATCATGATTTTGCTTTATGGCATCCTTAAGTCTTTGGATTTATGGTTTTGCAATTTATATAGATTATGTTTTATAAGCTTGGTGATTATCTTTTAGCAAAGGTTTTATGGAGGAATTGTGTTGGATTTACTATATCTTTATGGAGGAATTGTGTTGGATTTACTATATCTTTTATTATAAGGGAATTTTTCGATTTGAGACTTTTTAATTTTAATTGGGAAGAAGTTATAGTGTGGGTTTTGGAAATATGTTGGGATTGACATGGATCTCATTTATGTGTACGGTTTTGTTTTTTTTAATGTTGATCATATAAAGTTGGTTTTTTTATTTCGATGTGGATTGTGTTGATTTTGAATTTGGCAATGTCTTTTTTATTTTTTAGGTTGTGATTTGGAAATTTGGGCTTTCTTATGCCTTTTTCTATCCTTTCTCTTCTATTTTCTCTCCTCTTCTATGTTTGAGTGGGGGTGTGATTATGCGTTTCTAGCATTTCTTTCCTAATGTTGAGAGTTCTATAGTTTTTGTAGGGAAAAGGAGTTTTCTTCGATTTCATTGTGGAGAGACATTGTGTTCTTTTTTCTTGCGAGTTTTGGTCTCTTTCATGAAGTGGTGTTGGTTAGTCTCCTACAAGGTGTTATCATTGGATGCATGTCAAAACTAGTCTATGGGAATCTGCTCCATCAAAGTGGGCCGAGGTCATAGTACAATTGCAGCAAGCTTTACTACATCTCCAACTTTAGCAAAGTCAAACTGCACTACACCTCCAAATTTAGCAAAGTCAAACTGTGTGAACTTTGATGATTTCCATGGAATCATTGGTGGAACACAAAGTGACTTTGGCAACAATTGTTAGAATTTCAAGTGTTTGTAGGCCAACACAGTGAAGGTGGGACCTCTCTGCTTCACTCATCCTCTATGCCCATGACATGTCTTCCAAATTTGAATGCTTCCCTTATTGATGAAACTAACCAAGCATTGATGCTTATTCCCCTTCTACTATTTAGTTTCCCTAGAGTTTAAATATCCTAAGATATTATAATTGTTTTGAAGAGTTCATGTATCAAAGCTAGTTAGTTTTGCATGCGATGCAACTAGAGAATTTTTGTTGTCGATTTTAGAAAGGCCTATCTATAATACTTATGAGCCAGAAACTCCATTTTTCTAATTTTAATGTAAGGTCATGTCTCCAAGTATGGATTTTAGTATTAATGTCAATATTCCTAGTTCTTGTCTACTGAGGTGCACTTTCTTGTCTCCTAAGGTGCACATACACTACTGACCTTTAAATTATGAAACGCATGGTAACTATTAATCCCACTCAAACTATACTCTATGTAAATATTATCTCTTAATTATTTAAATATAATTTGATGAACATTTCATAAATCTCAACAAAAATTTATTTACTAGTCTAGATCCATCTTAATTCAAGATCTATCATGTGGAGAGGGATCAAATCTTTGCAAAACTCTTTTTGGTTTAATTATTAATTATAGTTATTATTTAAAATGTTTACACTTTAAAATATTTGATCCCTCTAGGGACTTGATATATCCAGATATATCTAGACTAGTTTAATTATTAAAAATTAATAATTCTCTTTTTTTATGTGTACTTTTTATATAATTTGATGGAATCAAAGTATTTAGATAACATAACATAAAATATTACAACATATTTTTCATAATAAGCTTCAAAGTTTTTAAAAACAAATATATTTTTGTTAGATCTGAAACTTTTGTGATCCATAATGTAGTAGATGTCCGGATTAATCACATTTTGAGGATTGGGTCAAAGTTTCAAACCAACTAATGTGCTTCATCCTCAAGACAAGGAGGAGAAAATCATACAATCGTCATGAGGATGCATCATTATCAAGGGTTAAAACTAGTCGTTGAAAACTAGCTATTAAGAACTAGCAGTTGGAGAGTTGGAGATTAGCTAGCTAGAGATCCTAAACAGGGGGAATATTTAATATTTATTAGTTTTGAATTCTATTTAATTTTTATTTAATAAAATATAATAAATATAGTAATAAAATTGGTTTACCAAGATTAATACTCTAGTTATGAAATATAGTTATAACTATATAATAATAAAATTGGTTAACCAATATTTATAAAATAACTAAGTTAAAAAAGTTATAAGGAGGTTAAGAATACTTAAAAAAAAAAAATAGGTTTAGAATAATATTAGAGGAAAATAATAATAGTAATTAGAGGGAAAAAAATTATATATATATATAGATATAGATATAGATATATATCAGATAAATAAATATAAAGAATTAAGAAGCAAGAGAATTAATAAAGATGACCAATCAAGAGATGTAAAGAGGGGAGAGGAAGGAATAGTAAAAAAGGGCGAGGAAGGGAAAGGAAGCTAGAGAGTCATAAGGAGAAGGTTGAAAGGAGACTAGAGAGTCATAAGGAGAGGGTCTGAATGACCATCATCTCTGTTGAGATTTCTGGCATGCCTCTCAATTTCGATGACCTCCTTAAGTTTCCTATGGTGGAAATGATCAACTCTATCAATGACTTTGGAATCTTCAATGCAGACATGGTGCTTGGATTTCAGGGCATGCAGCGATTATGCCTTATGTCTGCAGTGTGTTCATGGATCCTCGTGCCTTATGTCTGCAACGTGCTCATGGATCCTCTAGTTAATTGAACGACCCGTTTCTCTAATCTATGGAATAACGCAGCAACATGGAACCAACTAAACACCTTTCATGTCTTTTGGGTCTATAAGGTCTTTAACCAAACCAAAAGAATTTATTATAGTTCTAAGAGGCTTAAATGAAGATGAAACATTATTTCTCCCAAAATATGGGAAATCCTATCAATAGTCCCTTAAATAAAAGGGAAATGAAATTTAAAAATAAAATCAGAATAATTTATAATTTAAACCATTATAATTTATAATTTAATTAATTTATCTATTAAATAGGTTATAAATAAAAAATAAAATAAGTACAAAATAAATAAATTCACAACCAAAACGAATCACTTCGTAATGGTACCAACCTGTCCCGCAAAATGGTTTCGTCAGGCTCACTCTTACGCCTCTGGTACATAGTTGGGCATTGTCACGTTTACTGAACAAACAAAATCTACCGTGTTTTTCATGTGGATAATTATAGATGTCAGCTTCTCCATATCCATTAGTAATGTCTTTATTATTAAAATGGTCAACTCACAATTAACCCAGGCATCTAGGCCGTTATCAATATTTGTATATTTATAGAGTTATAGTGATATTAATGCATGGAATTTTATATATTAATTTTTAGATTTAGTTAAATACAAATCAATAAATAATATATATTATCTTATATATTAAAAAGAATTATGACTCCACAAATATTAATTTATAAAATTAAATAGCATATATTATTTCATGTATTTAAAAAAACTATACCTCCCAAATATTAATGAGGAAAACAAAAACAACCCTTAACTAGTCTTGATTCCTCACATCTTAAGAAAGTCGTCCGCACGTTGCATCAAAAGCATTGTACAGTTAAAAGAAAAAACCTTCTCACATTTCCAGGATTTGTCCATTCTACACAGAAAAAAACTTCTCACATTTCTATGATATGTCATCCATTTTGGTACTCCTTTCGAAAAATATACGTATATTCACCTTAAGGCCGCATTTAAACCCTAAAACAAAATGGCAGCAGGGATCTAATCTGAATCTGCGTCTCAAATAAAGTCTGATTTTCTTCTGCTATCACCATTTTAGGTTAAAATAATTAAAATGGCATTAGAGTCGTAAAACTATTTAATGAACTCTGATTTTCTTCTACCATCACCATTTTGGATTAAAATGATTGAAATGGGTATTACAGTGGTAGAAATAATTAAATTTGATAAGAGTTAAAGGTTTGAAATACCTAAATTCATGGCAGCCTTTAATGGGTTTGTCTTTCTCACTGAAAAACGAATTGTAAATTTCCGTACTCTACTTGTTAAGAACCCATAGTTTCGCTGTTAAGAACCTAAGCAAACAACCCATAGTTTCGCTATTAAGAACTTAAGCATATTTTTTTGCTGGAAACTTGTTAAAATTTAGCAGAAATTTCTTGAAATTACAAATTTGAGTTGTGAACTTTTCATATTCCAAATTCCACAAGAGTATTTTCTATGCAAAATCTATATATACAATTAAAAAAACATTTCAAAAAAACATCTCAAATAACAAGAAAATCACAATTTAATCTTCTTTCACCTTATTCTCGACAAAAACTCCAAAATATCTCATAAAAAACCACACCAAATAAATGCTCCAATGCATGAATACATGCATGTTGAGATGGATATATATTCAACTAAATAAATGCTAATGCATATTGAGATGGATATACAACCACAAGGTAACTCCTCAAATCAAAACTCATATTATTCATTCAGGTTGTTTATTATTATATACAAGAGGGAGTGATTGTTAGGTTCATCTCCAGATGATTCTCTATCTTCTCTATTATTTATTTACATTAATTACAACTGTACACCCAATCCCTCTAAGTAGGTGTCAACATTCCGAGCTTAATCTGAAGGGATGCTCGTGATTCCAAGCATTGTTCTGAATCTTTCAAGTTTTTCTCTTCCAAGTGCTTTGGTGAAAATGTCTGCAATTTGTTCATTAGTGGAACAATGATGGAGATGGATTGTTTTGGTCTCAACATGATGTTGAATCAGATGATATTTAGTATTGATGTGCTTTGTTAGATCATGGAACTTTGGGTTCTTGGCCAACTTTATTACAGAGGTATTGGCAATCATGAGTGGAGTCGATTGTACTTGTTTTACCTATAAATCTTCAAGAATTTTCGTGAGCCACATAATTCCTTTTGTTGCCTCAGTTGTTGCCACATATTCTGCTTGTGTTGTGGAATCTGCTAGAATTGATTATTTGTGTGATCTCCATGAGAGAGCTCCTAATCCAAGACTCAAAGCATAACTTGAAGTAGATACCCCAATTTTTTTGTCTCCGTTGAAGTCTGAATCAGAGTATCCAATCAAGCTGAAGTCGCCCACTTGTGTATACTTGATTCCAAAGTCTTGAGTTCCCTTCAAGTACTTTAGAAATAATTTTGCAGTAGACCAATGTCCCTCACAAGGCTTTTGCATAAATCTAGAGAGAATTCCAACAGCAAATGAAATGTCTGGTCTGGTAGTAGTTAGGTAGTTGAGACTTCCTACAAGTTGTCTATACATTGTTGCATCCTTAAATTCTTTTCCTTCAATGGATGTGAGCTTTAAGTTTTGTTCCATTGGAGTAGTCATATGATTGCATTCAGTCATGCCAAACCTATTCAACATATCTCCAATGTACTTCTTTTGGGAAAGGAATATGGACTTCGGATGTTGAGTTACTTCAATACCAAGATAGTAATGAACATAGCCCAAATCATTCATTTCAAAACCTTTCTTCAATTCCTTCTTGATGGATGCAATGTAGCTTTCATTGTTCCCTGTCATCAAAAGATCATCTACATATACCACAAGATATACAACTGTTTTGCCAACCCTCTTGATAAACAAAGTTGCATCATCAAGATCATAATGTTTGAAATTGAGTTTCAAAAGATGCTCAGTCAGTTTTTCATACCACGCTCGAGGTGCTTGTTCGAGGCCATACAATGATTTCACAAGTTTGCATACTTTATGCTCCTGTCCTTTCACAGCAAATCCTTCAAGTTGGGACATAAAAACTTTTTATTTTAGATCTCCATTCAAGAAAGCAGTTTTTACATCCATTTAATGGACTTTCCAACTGTTCTGAGCTGCTAGGGCAAAGAGTGTCCAGATGATAGCCCATTTTATTGTGGGGGAAAAAATTCCTCATAATCGACCCTTCCTTCTGTGCAAAACCTTTTGCCACAAGCCTAGCTTTGTGCTTGTCAAATGAGCCATTAGCTTTATACTTGTTCTTGTAGACCCACTTGCAGCGAATTGGTTTGGTTCCCAATGGAGGATCAACCAACTTCCAAGTGCCATTCTTTATCAGGGCATCATACTCCTTTTGCATCGCTTCTTTCCATTCATCATGAGAAGCAACCTCTTTGAAGGAAGTTGGTTCAAAATCTGTAGACAAATTCAATTCACAATCATAAGAAACATCCATATCAACAGGTGAATCAGAGTCATATATATCACCTCCATTTTGCCGGTTTGAATTTTTAGTTCCTGTCTTTCCAACCTCATCAAGATGAACACTTTCAAGTGTCTTTGTCAGCCACTTTGGGGGACCTTTCTCAGATGGTCCAAGCTGCTCCATTGATTGAGTTGGGACTGAATCAAGATTGAGTCTCCCATTTATATCAATCACATCACTTAAAGCATCATCCGTTGTTGGAGTTTCATGCAGGGGAGAGTGTTCTTTAGAAGAAGATTCCACATGTTGATCTAGTATAGGAATCCCCCCTTAAAGATGTGGAATATGATTATCAAATTCTTGAAATGACTTTGCTTTTGTGAATCTATCCAGGTGATCAAGTTGCCGCTCAACAACATTGTTAGTTTTGGATGATTCAAGAAAAATTACATCTCTAGATACAACAAACTTTTTATTTACTTCATCATAGAGATGATATGCTTTGGAGGTGTTTGAATACCCCAGGAAGATACATTTACGACTTCTAAGCACCAAGTTTGTTTCTATGTACCTTTGGTATGAAGGCATAACAGGTGGAACCAAAGACCCTGAGATGCTTTACCGAAGGAACATGTCCATACCACATTTCATATGGAGTCTTGTTTCTGATAACATTAGATGGACATATATTCTTTATATATACAGCACATAGAACAACATCAGCCCAAAACATCATATTTACATTTTTGAAGAACAGCATGGAGCATACCATATTTAAGATTGTCCTATTCATTCTTTCAACTACACCATTCTGTTGAGGATTATAAGGCACAGTTATTTGATGTTTGACCCCATGTTGGCGAAAATAGTTTTCAAATTCATTTGAAGTGTATTCTTTTCCATTAACAGTGCGAATAGAGCCAATATGAGATTGTGCATCATTTTCAATCCATGTATGAAAGTTCTTGAATGTTTGAAAAGCATCATATTTGTTCTTCAATAAATAAACCCAACACATTCTGGTGTA
>APFE031524328.1:40015-54968 GCA_000404065.3 Pinus taeda
TTTCAATCCATGTATGAAAGTTCTTGAATGTTTGAAAAGCATCAGACTTGTTCTTCAATAAATAAACCCAACACATTCCGGTGTAGTCATCAATAAATGTCATCATATATTTATTTCCATTTGCAGAGGGAACAGGCATTGGACCACATAAATCTGAATGAATGAATTCAAGTTTTCTATGTGCTCTGGAATGTGAATCATGAAAACACTGTTTGCTATGCTTTCCTAGAATGCAAACATCACATTGCTTAAGTTTCCTAGGAATTGTAGGCAAACTAGTAACACCATTTTTCTTCGACAAGCGGGGGCTGTCATAGTTCAAGTGTCCAAATCTAGCATGCCATAATAAAGTTGATGGAAATGTACCTTCTTCATAATGAGAATTGTATGAGAAATGTTGTGCACGAGTAGAGGTACCCTGCAGCTTGAGAAGCCTTTCTTCTTCTATCCCCATCATGACAAGTGAGTGGTCAGATTCTTTTCTCACCTCAAGCTTGCCATCAAACATATGAATGGAGTGACCTTGCTGGTGGATGTGGACCAAGGACAACAAGTTTCTCCTCCGCTGTGGGAGATATATAACATGATGCAGAAGAAATTCTGGTAGACCAGGCAATTTAAGCCTGATTGTGCCAAGCCCTGATGGCTTGAGTTTTGATTATTATGCAAAGTATACTGCTCTATCAACATTGTCAGTAAATTCTTCAAAAAAAACTTTTCTATAAATCATGTGGCAGGTTTATCCTGAATCAAGCAATCAATAATTTTTTGAAGAAGCAAGTGAAGCATTAAATAAGTCTTCATTTACTCCAATATTACATTGTGGCACAACATAATGAGTGGATTCAGGTGCTTTATCTTTGTCTGTGTCATTAGTTTTACCTTTGGGTTGGTTTCTTTGGTGCTCAATTTTGTCCCAAGGTAATTTGCATGTGGAGGCATCATGTGATCCATTTCTTTTGCAGCATATGCAGTGCAAATTTGACTTTTCTCCTTGAGAGTGTCTGCCCCCCTGCCTCTAAAATATCTACCTCTTCATCTTCGACCACCTCTTCCTCTAGAAGAATCTTGGGCAAGATTCTTTTCTTTATGAGCAAGGCACACAACCTCTTCAGAAGATTCAGGGGTTGTCTTCTTTCCAAAAGCTTTCTCTCTTTCAGTGAATTTTTTCACAAGAAAGTCAAAGGTAATATCTTTGAGATTTCCATTTGCTTGCAATGACTCAAGATAATTGGAGTAAGTAGGATAAAGTGCCTTGAGAAAAGCGATCAAAGGAATATCCAATTCAACCTTAATGACTTTGATATCATGCATTATAGATTTTACTTTGGATGCAAGAGCAAGAGGATCATTATTTTGTAATTCAAGGGTGAAGAGTTTAATCATGAGTTGAACAACTTCAAATGCAGAGTGTGGGTCACAACATTTGTAAGGCTTCGAATGCATTTGAAAATGGCAAAATGTGTTGACTCACCTCTTCACTTACCGATGTTGCAATCAATGCATAGGCTTTGTTGTTCTTATTTTCCCAATTGGTAAGCTCCTTGTCTGAGGTAAGCTGGACTGGTGCTTCGTCTCCTTCTCCATAACACACTCCCTTCCATAGCTCATTAAATATGAGAGTGTGTTGGATTTTCCGTGACCATTCAGGATAATTCTCCTTTCCATTGAGAACTACTCCCACAATAGATATAATTGAATGCATATCGTTATACCAGCAGCGTTATACCAATATCGTTCAACATGGTATTGCCTTCTTTCACCTATATATAAGACTTTGACATTTAAAAGATGAATGATGGAGAGATGAATGATGTTAAGAGATGAACAACGAAGATGAGCGGAGGAGATGAATAGAGGAGGGTTGTCAATGGTAAGCGATCAACAGTTATCGCAAGCAAAACAAGTCAGGGTGATAACCACAGCTGAAGGTGGATTTCAGGTTACAAGCTGGATTTCGGGCAGACAAAAAACAGTGAGTGGTATTGAGAGGGGAGCACCCGATTCCACTAAGCGATTACACGTAGCGACTAGGGGAGAGAGGAAAATCGCTTGTATTGGGCAGGTAACTCTCGTGCAACTAATGCACCTGAAATCACTATAAACCATCAGATTTTGAGATGATCATCAACGGTGGAGATTAAAAGGCACTTTTCGGGCGGGTAACCTCCGTGCAGGTGGGTCACCTGAAATTGTTGTTAGCCGTCGGATCTTGAGGTTGAGATCAACAGTGGAGAACGAGCCCAATAAAGTGAAACCTCAGGAACTCTGTCTGAGCGGGTATATGACATTTGAGATCTGGCCCAAGGGAGGAAATCCAAGTCACTACAGCACCTTCAGCTTCAATGCATCATTCGACGCAACAACAATGAATGAGATTTCATAGGGTTTTGACAGAAATGTCAGCGTGCAAAAGATGCAAAACAAAGGCAAAATAGAATAGGAGTTACAAATTAAAAAAGGAAGCCAAAAAATGTGCCTTCTCTGGTACCATGTCACACTAGGAGGTAACTCCTCAAATCAAAACTCATATTATTCATTCAGGTTGTTCATTATTATATACAAGAGGGAGTGACTGTTTGGTTCATCTTCGGATGACTCTCTATATTCTCTATTATTTATTTACATTAATTATAGTTGTACACCCAATCCCTCTGATTAGGTTTCAACAACATCCAACTAATAGAGTGTTGAAAATTCTGCAACTGGGTTGATATCCTCTCCCGTATATGCACCTTATTTGTAAAAAAAAAAAAAATCCAATGGTAGGCTTCAACCTTGTGTGGCTTCCAAGTTCCTACCACGTATAAAACAAATAGTAGAATTTGGTTTGTTTAATAAAAATGATAGTGCAGGAAAATGTAAGACAGGCATGACAATGAGCATGATGGATACTATTACAGGTTGGAGAACAAGTTTGTAGAATTTGGTTTGTTCAATAAAAGTGAAGCTATAGTTTAAAAATTATCTTTTTTTATATTGAAAGTTATGGAAATTTTTGTCATATTTTGAAAAATTTTGGCAGGAATTTTGTAAATCCAATTAAAAACTATCAAAATTTATAATTTCGAGTGTTCTAGATGTTTTTTGATGATGCTGAATCTATTTCTACTATCAAAAACATGATTCAAACACTATATCTATAATATTTTTTGAATTTTTTTACTCAGATTCCAGCCACTTTTAATAGTTTGAGTAACTCCTCCACCTCCATATACTACTCCAAAAATGACAGAAAGTACAACAGATTGCAAAACAGGTCCGTAGCACTATTTACAATTGTTTTTGTTTTTTTCTTCAGCTAAACCACATATGAAGAACTTTCTTTGGCGTCCTTGATTGACGCGTGTTTCGAACCCGTTACTTGACCCATGGACATTGACCATTCGGTGTTGGCATTTTGCAAAAACTATTAACGCCATTCACGTGACCTCCACAGCTGCGACCCTTCCTTTTATCCTCAAATCCCATTATCCCAGCTCTATCTGCCCTGAATTCTTGCATTGATTCCATCTCTAGACTCTAGTTCAGTCTTATTTAAAGGTGTTGATTCGCAAGATTCTTATTTATAATATTCTTTTTCAAGTATCAATAAAATAGAGTATTCTATGGATGTGGAGAAATTGTTTGGATGGTTAAAAGTGGCAAGAATCCAAGTAAAAAAAATTCAAAAAATCTTGTTGATGCAATGTTTGAATCATGTTTTTGATGGTGGAAATGGATTCAGCACCATCAAAAACTTCTAAGGCACCTAAAACTATTAATTTCATGTATTTTGTGGTGGAAATGGATTCAACACCATAAAAAACCTCTAGGGCACCTAAAATTATGAAGTTTAACAATTTTTACTTGGATTTACAAAAATCTCTACCAATTTTTTTCAAAATATACCCGCAATTTCCATAACTTTAAGGGCAAAATAACATGCAATAAAAATGTGACTGACCCTCAAGGACATTGTGGTTTCTCATGTATGATAACCCTCAAGGACATTGTGGTTTCTCATGTATGATAGGAACATTAAGTTGTCAAAGTACTTATTATTAATGTCATGGACATTTTAATTTTAATGAGCCTTGTAATGGGTATGATTCATATTTGTACTTTATTTTTTATGGGATTTTTATTACTCATTACATCATTCATTAATGAACTATCACTATCTACACTTTTATGTAAATTTCAACATATTCATTCAATTTTCAAGTGGATAATCATATAGATCACACAAAGAGTTACATTATTACTCTGCATTGATGACTAAAAATTTATTTTATAATTTTTTCTCAACTACTTATGAGTTGTTGATTAATTGTCATCAAAAAATTTTGTCTTGGCATGCTCTTGATAATTTTTGGTAATGACAAGTGTAGCTTTGTGTAAAAAATTTAGTTGATAACACTTCTTACATGTAGTGGATCTCATCCTCATTCCAGGCTATTGTGAACATCGAAAGGGTTGTCCATTTTCACATATTTATGCGGAATTAACTATTCACCAAAAGTAAGTTGTTTATGGTGTTCCATCAACATAAGTTAATTCTCTCATGAGAATGCAACAACAATGCACGAGACAAAGTTGTATGCCTTTCTATACCTTGTTATAGCCTACCTCTTGTTAATGTCAATCATATTTTTGGGTGTTAGGGTTTTTGCCTACCTAGATCCCTTTCTATTTCAAACATAAGACCATACACCTTCATCATTATTTGTTGTTTGAGGAGTATTATGATTTGGAAACCTTTGTGTGTGAGAGGCAACTAGAGGGTTTATCTCAATCATCATATTGCAATCAAGGTGATAGGAGCCAAAATTGACATCCTTTTAGCACCCATTCACCACCCTTGTAATACCTTTTCCCCATCATTATACCATCTTATAACTCATTTGCTCGCAATAATGCATTTTTTTAGCAAGGTACAATATTTCTCTCATTATGTCACTTTTAATGTTCATTTTTATATATTAAGAAAAGAAGCTACCTTTTAAGCTAAAATGAGAATTTATGAGAAATACTTTAGATAAAATCATACAAGTACCCTTGGAGGCAACAATAAAGGATTTGGAGAAATTCAATTGCTACAACCCCTTTGATTTCCTGCAACACTTTTATCTTGCAACAACACCATCAAATCACATTGTTGCAACACCACAGCGAGGGGGGAATGAATAAATAAAGTGATAGAAGATTGTTATGGCTATGTAATTAATTAAAAAGATTTCTAGTGCATGTTCCATTTCCATTTTGTGTGTGTGATTCAATGGTTAAACTCTTACCATTGCCTCATCTAAGGAGATAAGTCCCCCTTGTTACTAAGGTACTACCTATGTTTTAGTTGGGGTATTGTATATTTTCATTTACGATGTTGTTAATTTGATCATTTACATTGTTTCTTAATTATTTATGTTGTTGTGCACTTGCAAGAATATGATGGTCTGAAAGGTTGTAATGTGGCTATTAGGAACACATGGCCGTAGGAATACACAATATATGCCTTGGCATCTAGTCTTAACAAACCTTGAGCTGCCAACTAGGTTGCCAACATGGCATGGGTCAGGAACATGCACACATTCTTAGGAATACAAATGTGTTCTTAGAATGCTCATGCATTCCTAGTGATATTTTTTTTAAGTACCCACAACACCATTTTTCATCATATTAGGACTACACAACACATCTTTTGGGAATATTAGGCAATTTTTTTGATTCCTAACCAATCTTGAACATCAAATCAAGAAATCAACACCATACCTAGTTTTTGGAGTCAAGTAAACACTCTAAGGATTTGTTTTTCATTTTTTAAAACTCTGGTTAAAAGTCTGAAAAGAACTCAAAAGTATACCCTAAACACAATTGTTATATTGAATTACAGAATTAAAAAAAATTGATTAATATCGAACCTAATCAAAATCCAAACCCACCATCATCATTGTGTGTTACAATTGGTATAAAATAATCGTACTCTAATATTTTGGACTTCTATATGTTAATATATTAATTTTTTAATAAGTACTAATTATGAACGATATAGTTGGTCGACAACAATAACATAGTGTAGCAAATGTTTGTCATGGACAATGCATTGAATTAATATATTATCATGTTTATTTTTTTAATTTTATATTATATCAAAGTGGAAGGTGCCGTACAACCTTGTATTATGGAGTAGTTGTGAAGAATAAACGAATTAACAAAATGTTACCTCAAAAGAAAGTACAAATTGGCTCCTTTTTAAAACAAAAGGAAATTAAATTAAATAAAAAAAATAATATATACACATATATCAAAATTTAATACAAAGTAATTCATACAATGTTATAGAACTAAATATAAAAATATTTAAGAAATTAAGAAAAAAAATCAAGGTAAATTTAATGTGGATGATTCAAAATAATTAACAATCAAAATTCATTTATAATAGCACTTGTTATAATAATATTTTAAAAAATCTAATAATATTAAATAATAAAAATGTTTGTGATAATTAAATAAAAATATTCACATTAATTCAATAATATTGAACATTAAATATAATATTAATAAAAAAAAAAATAGATTTACAATAGAAAATTCATTTGATACGAAAACTTTAACAAACATCATAATTTAATATTTTAACTATTTAGAAAATTTCATTCCTATTAAACAATCTAAGAAAATATTAATAAATAATTAAAATTAATATTTGAATTAATAATTTTCGACTAAAAATTTTTAAAAAAACATCTTATCTATTAATCTAGAATTTCTAGATTTTTAAAATAAAAGTTCTTATAAATTAAATAAACTATAATTAAATTATTCGAGAGTAATAATTTTTCTTTTTGCTAAAGCAAGAGTCCGTTTTTCTATTATCTTGTCACTATAAAAATAGATTACATAAAATACATCGCACCCAAAGAGGAAGAGGGCTAAAAAATTTAGCAATCACTTCTAGCTTTGGGAGAAAAGTCAATGTCTCAAGAACCAGACCTTGGGCCCAATAAAAAACAAAACACACTACCTCCACTCCCCAAACTGTGATCCGAGATCAAGCAGTTGAGGGTCAAAACAGAACAAAAACAAGTGAACCCGAAAGAACTTAAGCGGACCCAAAGAGGGGAAATAGAGACCACAGAATAAAGATTTCAGGTCCACTAGGGAAGCAAAAAGATCACCCATACCCACTGACCAACTCATCAAACCTAAGCCATTGATTTGCGGCTACATGACCCAACAACTGAGGAAAATATCGGGTAGAGAAGAAGCAGGAGGAATACCCACCCGATGAAGGTGGTATTCTCTCTCCTTCGAGAGCCACGTGCTGAACACTTAGTGGCATCGGGTACATTTCTAATAAACCACTTCGGGTTTTGAGGACGCCCGATAACCTAGAAACTGCTTTGACGCCTGAAAACCCGGAAACCACAGATACGCTTCACCCACTGTGAACCATTCAACTAAGCCTCCCATTTGAACCAATGCCTCGCAGCTTTGAACATATTGTCACAATTTTTCGGACTGCCCACTCACTATCCAAGCTCCCCCTATCATTCATCTATTTAATGGTCAACTGGTTGATTCCCCTTCATGTGCTGATAATGTTCCCTATCTGTGTGGGCCAGAGTGTAGCAACCCTCACGCAATTATCTTGTGGGTATTGACTTCCACGAGCAACACTTGTTGTCTCTTGTGCATATCACCCCTTCATTAGCTAGCCAATCTGCTACTCTGTTGGCATCTCCACGCACATGTACAAAACTTAGGGTTCTTAGAATTCTTAAGTGCGATTGAATACGGTAATAGACCTACAAAAGTCTCCAGTGTCTCGAGACTTTTTCTGGTGCAGTGCTCGTGCTTAGCCATTTGACCAAATTAATTGTTAATTTTGAGTCTGCCTCAATGATTGTATTATGTAAATTGAACTCAATCAAAATATCTAAGCATTGCTCAATGGCCATGAGTTCAGCCATATGGTTAGTGGCCGTCCCCAGATGACTGTGAAAGATGACTTTTATATTGCCCTCTTCATCTCTTATGACTCCTTCATAACCAACGTCCCGAGGGTTACCTTTTGAGGTTCCATCTATATTGAATTTTAAAAAGCCCTGGGGAGGGGGTTGCTAGAAAGCCTCTCCTTCTGATATGTGCCTTGCTATCTTATTTATGCCCTGAGGGACATGTAACTGGAGCCCCAATAGTTCTAAAATGTGAGAATCCTGATGACCCGAGGGTTTCTCAGGAGGTTTCTTCCGAAGAGAATTGGCAGTTTCTTTGAGCTGTTTTAGGATCTGTGCTATGATACTTTGTGTTGAGCCAGATCTATATTTGAAGATCATGTTGTTACATTCTTTCCAAACATCCTAGATCAAAAATCCTAGAATCAAAGTCCAGGCTATGTTTACTATCTCATTATCCGAGAAGTCCTTCCTCCAGTTCTTTAAAGTATCAGTAATGTCATTTTTGTTCCTATCTGTCTGATTGAAGATATAGGCCACCCAATTCCATAAGGTTGAGGTGAAAGAGTAGAGGTTGAGAAGGTGATCCATAGTTTCTTCTTGCAGACCACATAATTGGCATCTTGATCGATGAGCAAAACCTCTTTTTCTGAGATTTTCCCAAGTTAGAATCTTTTTGTGCTAAACTAACCACCTGAACAAATTGATCTTCATCCAGTGTGGGTTGTTCCACAGGTCTTTCCATGTCTTATCAGGGCTTGGGTAGTTAAGTCCCATGGCTATTCTTTTGGCTTCTTTGAGGTTGAATATGCCCTCGTTGTTTCTCCCCCATCTTAGAAGATCATTCAAGGTTGAAGTCAAAATTTGCCTCTTTTCCAGAATATCTTCTAGAACTTTAGCTTGGGTCTTCAACGGGGTCTCTTCATTGTACTCTGGTACCTTCCAAATTCTCCATTTATCAGTGTCCCTTGGCTTATCCCAATAGTCACTCACTTTTTTCAGCCCTTTGTTAATGGTATCATTTTTTATGATATCCATTCCTTCTCTACAAAGGTTATGTTCTTGCTGCCAGTTGTCCTCCCAGAACCAGGCAAGATTCCCATTTCTAATCTCCCAGAAACTATGTTTCTAAACTAAGGCTCTATTCTCCCACACCTTGTTCCAAATATGGGAACCCCTGATGTGTCTTGTCATTCTAATGTGGTCCATTTCTTTCCAATCCATTGCATATTTTTTTTCTAGAGTTTATCCCAGGGGTTTCTTATTTCCTTTAGCCATCTCCACCAAAGTTTTGGCCCAAAATTTTGCTTAGAATATCCGAGTCATGGAGACCCAAACCACCATGGGGTTTGGGTTTGCAGAGCTTGTCTCAAGCTACTAGAGCTCATTTCTTTTTCTATTTCCCTTTACCCCAAAGAAAATCCCATTGGATATTCATGATTTGCTGTAAGACTCTTGTTGGTGTCGGAAGGGCTGATAACATGTAAATTGGAATAGGTTGTAGTACTTCCTTCGTGAGAACTAGCCTCCCTGCTAAATACAAGGATCTTCTTGTCCACTTGTTGACTTTGTCCTTCAGTTTATTAGTTACTGACTCCAAAACTTTCTTGCTCGGAGGTTTGTTAGTGAGGGGTATTCCCAGATATTTTTAGGGAAGATGATCTCTTTGAAAGCCTAGAATTCTGGAGAGATTTCTTTGAATTGAAATATCAATGTTGAAAAAGAAAACTTTTGATTTTGAGAGGCTTACCTCAATACCAACAGCCATTGTGAACTCATATAGGATTTGTCTGAAAGCTTTGGCTTCCTTGACTGTGGGTCTGCCCTGCAGCATGGTGTCATCCACAAATTGTTGATGAGTCAATGTGTCCCCATTTTGAGTGAGTCTGAATCCATTAATCCTTCCTTCCTCCTTCGCTAAAATGATCGCTCTGCCCAATCCTTCCATCATGAGAATGAAGAGGAAGGGGGAGAGGGGATCTCCTTGTCTGAGGCCTCTCGATAGTCTGAAGGTTCTGGATGGAGAGCCATTAAGAATAATTGAACAACTGGCAGTGGTGACAAGAGCCATGACCCATCTTATCCAGTTTTGGTTAAAGCCATATGCTTTAAGAACTTCCTTGGTATAAGATCAACTTAGCTTATCATAAGCTTTTGCTATGTCCAGCTGTATTATCATACCTACTTTCTTATTTCTCTTGGGGGAATGCACCACTTCGTAGGCTTGAATAATATTATTGAGAATTTGTCTACCTTCCACATATCCGGTCTGCTCCTCTAACACAAGTGTTGGAAGAAGGGGTTTGAGTCTATTAAAAATCACTTTGGAAATGATTTTGTACACCACATTGCATAAAGCTATGGGTCTGAATCTGTTTAGAGTCATGGCTTTTTCTTGTGTGGGGATTAAGGCTATGAAGGATTCATTAAGCGCTCTTAGAACTGATCTTGATGTTCTCGAGTCCTCCACCACATCCAGAATGTCATGTTTGATTGTTTCCCATTTTAAAGAAGTCTACATTGAAACCATCTGGGCCTAGAGCTTTCCCATTGTGCTTCTCTTTAATTGCTTCATTGACCTCGTCTTCCATCACTGGCCTGTTGAGATTATAATTGTCTTCCCTGGTTACCAATTTTGGAATATGCTGAGTAAAACGTTTAGTAAATTGTGATCTGTCTTCCATGGTCTCCTCTTCTATACTTTGAAAATGTTGAACCAATACAGCTTCCATTTCCTTGTGAGTCTTTAGCTCTTTTCCTTGAGGGTCTATAAGTTTTGTGATCCGATTATGTGCCTTGTGCTCCATGGTAGACTTGTGAAAGAACCTAGTATTTCTCTCCCCTTCCTTAATCCATTACACTCTGGATTTCTGTCTCTAGAAGATTTCCTCTTGCTGGCATCTGTTGTCCCATTCTTATTGAAGTGAGTCCGCTTGCATTTTCCTTTCCTCCATGAAGCCTTCTGTGATGAGAATTTGATTAATTTCCTGTAATTTTTTCCACTTCTCATTTGGCTTTGAAAATATTGCCAAACTCATTTTTATTCCATTCTTTGAGCCTTCTCTTGATGTGTTTGAGTCTTTGATGCAGGAGGAACATTTTTGTGCCTTGGGTGGGTATTTCTTCTGCTCACCAATTTCCAATGTTAGTGATGAAATCAGGGTGAGCAAGCGAGACATTTTGGAACCTGAAAGGTCTGTTCCTCGGGGTTCCAATAAAGGAAGCTTCCAGTTGGATGGGCTAGTGGTCCAAGCCTCTGAAAGGGAGGATGAAATTTGTCATGATGTGTCCAGTGACAAGGAGATCCTTCGAGATTATGAATCTATCTAATCTTGAGGCTACTTGGGAAGTTCCTCCTCTCTTGTTGTTCCACGTGAAGATGCCATTTATTGTATCCATATCCACCAGTATCATGTTGTTAAGGAAGTTTTGGAAGGCTATTGAGTCTCTACCAAGTGTTATGGTTCCTTCTTTTTTCTCTGTGAGAGATCTGATCATGTTAAAGTCCCTCCCAGTATCCAAGGCATTGCTAGGTGTCTCTCTCTCAGCTCCTCCAAAGAGGTGAGGAGCTTGATTTTGTCTTCCAGAAGTTGAGGACCATAGACATTTGTGATCATGTAACAATCCTTGTCCCCCAAAGGTTGGATAACCATTGAAAGGTGGTTCCTGGATGCCTCAACATCCAGGATTCCAAATTTCTGAGGATTCAATAGAGTGAGAATTCCTCTAGCTGAATTATATGCTTTGACTTCTAGGTACTCCTATTAATAAGCCATTTGCTATGCATTTTTCTAATTTTATCTACTAAGCATTTTGTTTCTTGTATAAACACCATATCTGAAATTTCTTCTTTTATTCTGTTACCGAGATTTCTTTGTTTTCTTTTACTCCCTAGTACTCTAATGTTCTAGGTTGTAAGCTTCATAATGATGGGTTTGTAAAAGAGTAACTGGTGAGATCTTTCATCTTACCTGAATTAATCATGAGTTTCCCACACTCTGTCAACAGTTCACTCTATTTCTTTCTTCCTCTTTTCTTGCCTGGGTTTTTGGTGGAGTGTCATGATATTATCTCCATTGATTTAACTCCACTGTTCTCCTGGCTTACGTGGTTCATTTTGACTCCTACGACCTTTGTTTGAGACCTTCGGAGGAATAGTTGTTGTACTCTATCAAACTCCTCTTGTGGTAGAGAGTTAATTCCTTTGTTGATTCCATGTTCTAAAAACTTCTCTAGTTCAAGGTTCTCCCTCTCAAGGATCTCTTGTAGGTCTTGGTCCTCTGTACCTCCTTCGCTTGGGGTCATCTCATGGTCCCTTCCAAGGTCCACAGTGCTCGGTGGGTTCTCCTTTTGTCCATTGTATTCCTGTATGATTTCCATGCTATCTGCTTTTTCCTTCTCTATTTGATCGTCTTGTGGTTTCTTGTGCATTCCATTCCCCCCCCCCCCCCCCTCTTTCTTTCTAAAATTTCGAACTGTTATGACTTGATATCTTTCTTTCGCTAGGTTTCTTTTGGGACCTTTTCCCCCCTCCTTTCCCTCTGCCTCCCACTTTGGTAAAACCTTTAGGGTCTTTTCCTTTGTTGGTTTTTGGGTAGTCCTCCCTTTTGTTGAGTGGGCAGTCTCTGAAGAGGTGCCCATGTTCATGACATTTATGGCATTTGAATGGAACGTGTTCATAGTCGACTACCTGTACCCATTCCTCGACATATACTTCTAAGATGACTTCATCCGGGAGTGCTCCCGATATATCCATCTCTACACACATGCAAGGAAAGGAGGTATATTTCCCTCGCAGAGTCGCCTCTGATATCTTTATAAAATGCCCTAATTTGGTACCTATAGCTTTTAAAGATTCTGACAGCCAATAATCTAAAGGTGAGTATAATCTAATCCATACCGGGACCGATGTGAATGTTTCTTGCTCCGGGACAAAGTTCATCACCCAAGGTCGCATGTAGAGGTTTGCGGTAGCATAAAAGTAGGGTCCTCCTTCGAAAACTCTGTCTTTGTCCTCTAGGTTAGTGAAAACCATTGTGAAGAAACCCTTGGAGCCAAGATATAAATTTATTTCTCCCTTCGGTTTCCAGTTGTTTCTTATCCATGTATATAGCGCTTTCTCTGTGGGCCATATGCCCATGAACTTGCAAATGACCACATAAGTCGCCATGTGATCTCTGTGCACCTGTAGTGTAGGATCATTTAAGACCATCGAGGGTTTAATGTTAGCCTTGGGCTTGCAGGGTCCCGTCACAGACATTTTCTCAATTCTCACCCTGTTGTCTCCAGGATCGTTTCCCTCCTAGCTTCCTTGTGGGTCCCTTCCTTTCCAGGGGAATTGTTGCTTTCTGGCTTGTGAGTACCAGTTGTCTTTGTCTCTACCTCCGTAGGTTTCCAGAAATTGTTCAGACTTGCCTCTTTGCTTCTGTTTGACACCACGTTACTGTAGGAGGGAGTGGAGCACCCTCCTCCAAGCCTCTCCATAGTTACCAACTCGCTCTTGTCGCCCCCTACTCAAAACCCTAGTTCCTCAGAACTCCCTATTCGAGAGTAATAATTAAAAAACATAAAATTTATAATTAAATTTATAATTATAATGGTGCTCTCTAGTCTAGTATGGTAGAGATGTTTAATGTCTTATGTAATATTTTCGATTTGTCCAAATTACATAAAAATAAAAATAATTAAAAAACATAAAGATTAATAATTAAGTTATATAAATTACGATACGACTTGAAGTGGGCCTATGGTTAAGAGCATGTATTTTCTCCTAAAAAGGTAATGTTCAAAAACCTTCGTAGATTTAGCACAGTCAAATAGTTGTGTGGAAGTAACACATCCCTGTCCCCAATAAGAGGGTCTCATGACCTTAAAATTGGATAATAATAATAATAATATAATTATAAGTATAATTATGCAGGGGTTTAACGGTGAGTTTCGCTAGGTGAAACCCACAAAATGAAAGTTCAAATCTCATTGAGGATATGAGGTTTAACGTTGAGTTTCGCTGGGTGAAACCCACAAGATGAAAGTTCAAATCTCATTGAGTATATGGCATGTTGTGTCTTGGCTAGAAGAGTGGGTTTAACGGTGAGTTTCGCTGGGTGAAACCCACAAAATGAAAGTTCAAATCTCATTGAGGATATGAGGTTTAACGTTGAGTTTCGCTGGGTGAAACCCACAAGATGAAAGTTCAAATCTCATTGAGTATATGGCCTGTTGTGTCTTGGCTAGAAGAGTAGGCGACAACGGTGAGTTTCGCTGGGTGAAACCCACAAAATGAAAGTTCAAATCTCATTGAGGATATGAGGTTTAACGTTGAGTTTCGCTGGGTGAAACCCACAAGATGAAAGTTCAAATCTCATTGAGTATATGGCCTGTTGTGTCTTGGCTAGAAGAGTAGGCGACCCCCAAGCGAACGTCTCGGCTCTTGTTGAGGCATAAGTTAATTGCTATTGTGTGCAGCTTGCATATTGTTGCACCTAGCCTTGGTTTATAGTGGCAACGAACACCTAGCCTAAGTATATAGTGGTAGCCAATTGGATTTGATCTTGGGCCTAGATTAAAAAATATATATATAATTATAAGTATAATTAACTACAAATGATGATAAAACTAGCCTAAATTTATTTTAAATTTAAATTCATCAATAGTAGAAAAGAATCAAAACTCTTAAGATTGCAAGTCTTTTTTTAAAAGTACAAAAAATGTGATTCTTTATTTTATTTTAAATGTAATAATTTTTTTTAAAAATTCTTTTATATAATATTACCTGCTCTACTTATCCAGAAAATATTTTCTGTAGTTTTAAAACCAGCTTAGTTTTTAAAAATTACTTATAATGAAATTCCAAGCAAAATTTTACATTTCGAAAATACCAACTTATTAGTACTATTACCAGAATGGTAACAATAACCATCGAAATCTTTGACCACCTTCGTGATGGAGTACCATCCGTGATGTCATTCGATGTCGTGCACCTGTCTCCATCACTTTATTATTCCCTCCATCACTTT
>APFE031524328.1:64215-81034 GCA_000404065.3 Pinus taeda
ATAAAAAAATACATTAATGTGCTTCTTTTTAATAAAGAATCATTAAATACAAATTTCCAATTATATTTGCAAATAAATAATAAAATTGCATATGGGAGAACATGCTAATTATATATAAATTTACATTAATGATGAAAAACATGAAATAATAATTGGTTCATATCTTTCAAAATTCAATAATTAAACTAAGCGGCTAAAATCATTTCAACATATAAGAATGCTCTCTAAATTAATTAGAGAGTTCACTCAATTTTAACAAGGTAGGAATTCGAAATCTAAAGCATATGGCTACATTTAAATGGGTAAATCAGTGTCAAATTCTATGCCAGGGAACGGTCTCTTAGCTAAATCCGATGAAATAAATATATTTGGCTAAATCTGAGGAAAAAAATATATTTTAATAGACGAAAAATGTTAAATAATGTTAAGTGCAGTTGTTATCATTTTTCATTTGAATTAATTTTTATAATTTATTTATTTTAGTAAAAACTAATATTTATTTAAACAATTATTATACACTAAAACAAGTGTTTAATGATTAAATGGAAAGTTTGCTTAAAATTAGTAAAGTTATATATATTAATAATTAGGAATTTAATTAAAAATAAATATTTAGAGAGATTTTATTTGAATTTTATATAATATATTATAACATATTTTATTTTATAAAATTAAATTAGATTTATTTTATTTTATTTTTTTTCTTCAGATTTCATAATTAGTAATTCATTCTCCGATCGAGGTGTGGTAGGTGCAAAGTGGTGACAGAAGCTGAGGTGGGCCAAAGGGTATGGGGCGAGGTGATAAAAGCCACTCAGCGGGCCCAAAGGACATAGGGGTTATTGGAAGGCATGAGGATACAAATGCAGCTGGGGATCATCTAGGACAGGACAGGGCAACGAACAGTACATGGTTAATACAGTTGTGGTCAAGGGTGGAGGAGAGAGATAGAGCACTGGGGTCAAGTGCGAAGGCGGGTAGACAAGCGATGGAAAGTGGCAAGGCGAAAGAAGGAAACCCATGGCAGGAGCAGCCGATGGCACGAGTGGAGTGATGGAAGGAAATAATGGAAGGGTCAGGGAAACCTCATCCCGTGTAAATCGAATGAGGGAATGGGCGGTGGAAAGAGGACGAGGGCACGTGGAGGACCATTTGGATGTTAGGTGGGGCAGCTGGATAGAGAAACAAGAAGCTAAGGCAGCCAAGAGAGAAGGCATTTGCATGCAGAGGGAGAAGGAGGAGGAATGTGTTGTGGAAGGTGGTGGAAGCAGGCTGGTAGACATCGAGCAGAAAATGGGTTTTGTCAGCAAGAATTGGTATGTTACCTCGGTCCCCATTCTCGATTGCATAGTAAAAATGAATTTTACAGAGGAATATGGGTTGATGGCTAAGGGAAGTCAAGACTTAGAACGAGTCTAGATCCGTCCTGCTTGGGATTGCCTGGAATGTCGTCAGGGTGAGGGGGCTTAGGAAAACTCTAATGCATCCCTAGGCAGATAGGGACTGAGGGAATGTGGCCTGCTAGGATGCCCAATAGGGCTTCTACAATGGCGAGAGTAGGAAACTTTCCGCTTCGATAAGTGGAACCTGTGGCATGCGTGGGAAGAAGTTATTGTCATGGGAGGGGAGCTTGTAACCGTCATGAACCATGTAGCAAGGATGAGGTTTGTCTGGCTCGAACTGAGCACAAACCTGGCCGAAGGCTGTGGGTCACAAGCAAAAATCAGGGGTAGCAACTGGGAGAGAGAAATAGCGAGGAGATAATCCTGCTCTGGCCCCTCAAACATGACCCAAAATACCTATAATGAGACTCAGAATCAGGACCCATGCAGAACTGCTAATTCTGAAACGCATTATCTTGTCTGTTGGGGTTGGAATAAGCAAGGTAGGGAGGAAACTGAAGTAGGAAGGGGAAACAGAGAGTTCCCGTGGGAATTGGGAAATTGGGATATACAAAATATAGAGAATCATTGGTCCAACGTGAAGGGCAGAATCATGTTTGTCTCTGAGAAGGAAGGGGGGAATTCGGAGGATAAAGTGGGCAACCACAATTCTCCAATCTAGGAGGGGGTGTATAAGCTTGGGGTGGAGATGCTCATGTTCATTCTATTTAAAATAATTCTGACTTATAAAGAATTTTCATTGGTTTATGTTCTAGGTAATATAAATACCAGTGTGTAGTGATGCCTGACATTCCAGAACCCGTATAGTGCTCTAGCCCAGGAACACGCAAGCAACCCGAAACTAGTGAGCCGCCCGGGAAAATAAATATTAAGGAAGAAAGAGGACATGACGGCAAAGGAGGGAAAATAGGCATGGAAGAAAGGAACCAGAGGAACATGTAAGGCAGGAAAAAGGACAAAAGGGGTGGAAACAACCTCCAACAGACGTCCAAACAAAAGAGGAAGAAAGACTAGGAAAGAGAACATGGAGACCGTGATAAATGCTTACATGGTTGTCACTCCAAAAGAGGTGAAATCTCAAATATCAGAGTCGGAGAGGGAGCTCAATGACAGTATAACCAATCAGGAAATAGAGGCAGAAGAATGGGAAACTATGGTGAAAGATCTGGGGAACACGAGAGGTCATCACATGCTATTTCGACAAACAATTCAACAGTACTGGGTTATGAAGAATATCTTGGCCCGAGAAATGACATTATATAAGGAGTGAGAAGAACAGGTGGAGGCCAGACCAATGGAGCCTAGCATGAAGGATCTACACAAGGAAATTATTGTAGTCCAGATTCAAGTGTACCGAAATAATCTCACATTGAACAGGATCCAACAGAGCATATAGGACATGAAGAGGAGCGAAATCCCCGGGTCCAGTGCGAAAACCCCAGCCACAATGGACTCATCTGATGAGTTCAAACAAAATTTTATTTATATGTCGGTTAGCTTTTACTATTTTAATTTGAAGTTTATAGTAGATAAAATTGCAAATGTAGCCTGGATGGTCATGAAAAGTTTATTTAAATTTTGGACAACATTCGATGCAGATAGGTGGCCAACAGACTTGGTTTCGTGTGTGCAAGTTGAGGCCACTTGCAAATTTTGTTAAAGACATACTTATGTTAATAAAATATTAATAGAAAAAAATCTACCAAGCTTACACAAAAGAAAACAATTAGTAATCCATAAAGTAATAATCTTTTTGTCTTTTTTCATAAATTGGACACCTTACATCTATCTTTATCCTTTAAATAACTTTTTTTTTATAAATTGGATACCTTATATTTATCTTTATCTATAAAGTTGGAAAGGTAAATAAAGTTGGAAAAATAGATATTCTTATTAATACTACTCCTTATAAATATATTTTTAAACTAAACTATAGTTTTACAAATTAATAATAAGTTGACTTTCCCAAATAATCTCTACCAACAAATTGGTGATTCCCATAGCTTTTAAAAAAACTAAAAAACTAAAATTGAAAAAAGTAGATATACTCTACCTATATGTTTTTTGACAAATAAGTTCACATCCACACTAATTAATTAATGATCCCGCTAGCTTTAAATAAAGAAACAAAAAACAAAATGTATCAAAATCTTTGATGCTTGTAAATGATATGATGTCCAATAATGATGTGGCATGAAATGAAAACAAAAGTTGGAAAGATAGATACTTTCATTAATATTACACTTTACATAGATGTTTTTAGATTTAACTATATTTATAGACATCATTAAGCAAGTTGCTTAATTAGTAATTGCACTAATTAAAAAAATAAAAAAAAAATAAAAATATAAAAAATAAATATTATAATAGATATATTTTTAAATATCACTAATAAATTAACCTACCAATAATCTCCTTTAATTAATTTAGTAATTCCTTTAAATTTAAAAAATATAAATATATTAATTAATACTTCGCTTTATTAAAAAATAAAAAAATAAATATATACCTCAATACCACACCTCATAGATATATTTTCCAACTTTATTAGGTTTTTAAACCAATAAATTTATATAAAATAATTAGTGATTTTCCTAACTTATATATAAAATAGAAATGCGATGTCCAAACAGTGTTTTCTTATGGGATGAAAGTCCACGTCTCCATTTTACGTCATTGTTCAGCTTCCCACAAATGTGGGCAAACTGAACTCATCTCATCTCAATACGTTGGAATGGTGCCTATACTATTTCTACCTGGCTACCTATATGAGAAAACTCTGCCTCAACGAAGTTTTTAGTTTTTTAGTTTTTTTAGGTTAATTAATAAATTGATTTTTTTAATACACTACAATTTTATATGATTATTATTATATTATTATTTAATTTTAGATTACTGTTAAGTAGATATTAAATTGGTTTATAATAAATTGGTATATAAGTTTTTTTTTAAAGATAAAGACTTATTTTCATGTAGCAATTTAATTACTAAATTTATAAAAACAAACCTACTTTACTTATCTAATTTTAAGACACCTACTTTAACCATTAAATCCATTCAAATTATAAAATAACATCATCACTATAAAATTTCTAAATCCATTCAAATTATAAAATAACATCATCACTATAAAATTTCAAATCATCCAGCTTTTTTCTTCCTTGCATGTCTTTCTTCTGCATCTAATCCAGGAACAGGAGGCTCAACCTTTACAGTGTCGAAAATGGAGGCTCAACCTTTACAGTGTCGAAAATGAGTAGCATGGAAGATGGAAGTGGAACATCATGGTTTTCTCAACAAGATTGGAATTATATATTCAAGAACAGGAGGCTCAATCTTTACAGTCTCGAAAATGGGCAGCATGGAAGATAGAACTGGATCATCCTGGTTTTCTGAACAATTAGATTGGGATCATGTATTCACTAGTCTGCCGCAAAATCGAATACTAATTCCGTAGCAGTAGAACAGTTGGACGTGGATTTGGATGCAGCCCAATGGTCGCCATGGGATGATTTACTCGTTGATAACAACCATTCGTTGCCAACAGAATTGCAGGCAATTGGAGAGTATTTAATTGATATAGATCTGCAAGAAGACATCGACGAAGATCGGATATTGAGTCCTCGGGGTGATGCCAACGTCTTCCAACGCCCGATAAACAATGAGTATCCAGATGCTGTAATGGCTGCGGATCAACCGCTTTCTTACTCTAGCCCGCCCTCTGTCGATGTCGATCATGGCGCCTTTGAGGATATGGAATAAAAGGTTTGAGGCTCGTACATCTCTTGACAGCGTGCGCAGAGGCAATGTGGCAGGAAGCACAAGATGTAGTGGTAGTGGAGGTCATACTCTGCAGGTTGCGAGACTTGGTTTCTCCCACAGGCTCCAGCATGGAGAGAGTAGCTTACTATCTCTATCATGCTCTTGCTCTACTTCATTCTAAGGTGATTTCCCTTGCTCATTTGGAGCCCAATGATAATAGCAGTAAGGACCATTTTCTGGGAGCTTTAAAGCTGTTGCATGTAGCTTTATCCTTACATCCAAATACCTCACTTCACTGCTAACCAATGCATTCTGGAAGCAGTAGCGGCCACCGGCGGTGGTAATAAATGTGGGAATCCATATTATCGACTTTGATATAATGGAGGGCAAGCAATGTCCGCCATTAATGGAGACCTTGAGGAATAATGGAAATTATGGTGTCCGTTACTTGAGAATCACAGCAATCAAATGGGAACAGGACGAGAACGAGGAAGAATGTGTGGTTTACTCTGCCGGCACACTGGAAGAAGGCTGTCGGAGTACGCAAGCTCCGTACGGGGGAGATTGTAATGGTGAATTGCATATGGCAGTTGCCTCACGTGGTTAATCTGCGAAATAAATCGGAGTTGATGGAATTCCTGGTCGGCGCACGCAACATGAATCCCGAGGCCATTACGCTCGCTACGGGCCCACACGGCGCAGAGGGAAACATGTCCAACTTCTTGAACAGCTTCTCTCGTTGTCTGGAGGAGCTGTGCACCATTTTCGACTCGCATGAAGCAGGACTCCCACAGCATGGCCTTGCAAGAGCAATGGTGGAACACTTCTTCTTTGGACCCGCCATGGCAAAGAGAATTCTGAGTAGCGGTGCGTGTCGCCCACCTGATACCAGAAAATCCAACGCTGTTGACCTCCCTCTGGAGTGTGGTTATGGCGAAGGTAGTATAAGCAACGACAATATGTTGTATGCGAAATATAAGCTGGGGAGTGGGGTTAGAGGATATTATGAAGTAGAATTGGTGGGTGATCATCGACTGGTTCTGAGATGGGGTTGTACCCCTTTGGTGTGGGTTTCTACATGGAAAACAACCTGATAATCATGCTGCATATAGCAGCACGGTAGAGCCACACACACTCGTCAGTCAACACAGTTTGGTATTTGGATGTGGACCTCTAGCTCTTCTTACTCCATTAAAAACTGCATACACTTGCTACGGGGATTGCATGATTTCGAAAACTGTTCCATGCAAATGTGAGGATGCTTAAATGACTTCGAAAATTGTTCCAGGTAAGTATATGTGCTGTATTTTGGAAACTTAATCGCAGGGTTTAACCGGTATCCTTAAAAAGTAATAAGAATATGCTGATATTTCTGAAATGACAGGTAGAAATGCTTAAGCTGCTGTCAGTGAGCTTTTTTATGTTCCGGGTTAAAATCCAGGATATAAGGTTTTTGTATTAAAGCAAAAACACGACGGAAATGAAGTTGTGTTCAATTGTATTTTTTAATTTGCGGTTTAAATTAAATTCAGCTCTGTGTGAATAAGTGTAAGTATAAGAGCAAGTACAATAAGTTTTCAAGGGATCAAAACTAGCAAATTGTATAAGATGTCGCAATGGAAAAGTGGTAAGGGAATATTATATAACATAATTAATGTTTTTTTTGACAATTTTTGAAGGCAAAAAAAAGGCAAGGACCATGTTACAGTGACATCTTGTTGCTTCTAAATAGAACTACGAACTCTAAGGGAGTCTTGCATCTAATCCTCGAACTCTACTGGAATCTTACATCTCGCTGCCTCCGAGTAGGACCAAGCTCTAATCCTCGAACTCTACTGGAATCTTACATCTCGCTGCATCCGAGTAGGACCAAGCTCTAATCTTCGAACTCTACAGGAAAAGTTCAATGAGCACAGAGTTTCTCCCATGTCATTTTCATGGGGACTAATTTGTACAAACAAAGTCTTTACATATATCATTAATTAATGCTTCTTTGACAATTTTTGAAAGACAGAAAAATATAAAAAAAAGGCCAGGACATCTTGTTGCCTCCGAGTAGGACCAAGCTCTAATCCTCACACTGTAGTGGAATCTTACATCTTGCTGCCTCCTCGAACTCTACTGGAATCTTACATCTTGTTACCTCCAAGTAGGACCAAAGTCTAATCCTTGAACTCTATTGGAATCTTACATCTTGCTGTGTCCGAGTAGGACCAAGCTTTAATCCTTGAACTCTACTGGAAAAGTTCAGTGAACACAGAGTTTATCCCATGTCATTTTCATGGGGACTAGTTTGTACAAACAAAGTCTTTGATTATATGACCTGGCCTAATCCTCGAACTCTACTAGAAAATATTCGGGAGATCTTCCAGTGCAACTTCTTCAAGAGGAACACAAGGCAACTTGCAGGCCCAATTCATGTTACGGGGCTTTGACTGTGGAAGCGGCAATGATATTGGCTTAGAAAATGTGTCTTCCTGAGCTGGGATTGGCAGCTTCAAACCCACCCTCACTGGGATTGGCAGCTTCAAACCCACCTTCGCTTCTGGATTGGCAGCTTCAAACCCACCCTCGCTGGGATTGGCAACTTCAAACCCACCTTCGCTTTTGAATTGGCAGCTTCAAACCCACCTTCGCTTTTCTCTCAGTTGAATCCATCTTCCAACTGAAACAAAAAGTTTTCCTTTGCCTCTATATACAATCTTTCTCTCACAACACTATTTCAAACCAGGAGAACTGTCCACCTCCACAACACTATTTCAAACTAGGAGAATCGTCCACCTTCCTTTTGCAACAACCACACAAGTCGTTGCAACTATGGCCATCTACCTCCATTTTGCAATGCAAGCTGGTTGCGAGCCATGGTCGTTTACCTTCACTCTGCAACGCAACCCATGGCAGTATACGTTCAAGGTTCCCTCGTTATCGAAATGGATAAATGGATGAAGATTAGACTGTTATTATTTCAGTTATAACTAAATTTTTTATTAACAATAGCAAACATTTTAATCGTCTAACATCAAATCAGACACATCATAATTTGACACAAGATAAGAGGAAAGTGGATTTTAGAGAGAAACGCCTTACAACTTAATAAAGTAACTTAGTTATATATATCTTATTTTTTAGATTAATATTAATATTTTTAATTTATTATTTATTATTATTAAGAAGCTATTTTTTTTGAAATCATTGGTAGAAATGATACGCTGTTGTTAGTGTGCTTTTCTTTAATTCTTTATTAAAACTGTAAGAATATAAAGTAGGTGTTGTTTGTATTTAAATAAGAAAAAAAACTATGGAAATGAAGTTGTGATAGATAGTGTGTTTTTTTTAATTTGGTTTAAATTCAATTTTTATATGAAGCATTGCAAATAGAATTAATGTTTAAGTATTACTTTAAAATATATTTTATTTTAAATTTTTTTAAGCAATTACTTTAAATATACATTTTATGTTTTAATTAATATTAATATTTTAATTTATTATATTTTATTTTTTAATTAATATTAATATTTTAATTTTTTATTATATTTAATATTTATTTGTTGTTATTTTTAGTTTATATTAATTTCTTATATGAAATGTAAGTTTACATAATATTATTTTTTATTTGTGCCAAAAAGAGAGAGAAGAGGATTGTTAATTGCTATGATATTACTACATTAACATTTTAACTTCATAATTAATAATTATAATATAATTTCTATTTCATGATTAACATTTTTATTGGTTTTACATCTTATGATATGATGATGAATAGTTTTTATGTTAGCGTCATCATCCTTTTCATTATATGTGTTCTGATTGTATTTATTGTGAATGCACAAAAATTTGATATAAATATATGAGGTTAATAAGAATTTGTGTGAATCAAATACTAGTATATTGAAAATTTAACTTTTGCACGCAAACCATACCATCCTTCGTCATTTTGGTACTACCATACCTAGTGGTACTCTGGTACTAAAATCACAATCCTCCATCCCAATGGTACTAACATAGTAAAAATATAACTATCCTCCCTCACTTTGGTACTACGACAATATTGAGACCACCACCATATCATGTATTTTCCCGGTGTGATAGTACCCTCCTCCCTTGTGGCCTTAGTTGGGTATTAAAGCCACTATTGTTACCCTTAGTTGATGTCATAACATCTTCACTCATTTTCTTAGTATTAATATCACAATCTTTCATTACTTTGGCACTCAAATAATACTAACATCATTATTAATCTTGTGCATACACCATCGACAATTCTAGTTTTACGTGTCATAATTTATGTTATTTTCCCTAACTGTAATACTAAGATCACCATCCTAGATCATCCTTGCTCTCACACTAAAATAATTGACAACTCAATCATACCCCATCGTCCCTCTTGTACTAAAACGGTTAACAATTTAGGTATCATCTCTCATGAATTTTATGTATCATGCCATTCATTCTAGTATTAAAATTATCATCACTCATGGTTTTATTCGTTGTAGGCCCTCTTTGCCTTATGATTATTAGGGTGGGGCTCCTCTTCATTGTGTTTTTTATTATGGGATGCCCATAATAATCCTCTTTTTTCAACCCTTACTCTAGTACTAAGAAGATACTTAGATCACTTTCATATATCATCCTCACTCTCATGCTATTATTATTCACATTTTGATCCTAGCTCATTCTCTTTCCCATACTAACATCATTAGCAAATTCAATGTTAGTTATTATGCATTTCATATATCACACATTTCACTCTAGTACTAAGAACATCATCACTTATGGTGTCATGTATTATGGGCTCATATATTTCACTCTAGTACTAAGAGCACGTCACTTATGGCGTCATGCCTTATGGGATCTCTTTGCCTTGTGATTATTATGGCGGGGTTTATTTTCTTTGTGGTTATTGTTTATGTGATGTCCATAATAATCCTATTTTTTAACCCTCAAGCTATTACTAAGATTACCATCCTTCCTCTCTCTTGTACCTGTGGTAGCAAGATCATTTAGCCCCCTCACTATAGGTGTTTTCTTGGATTATCCCTCTATTTCCAAACAATTTGTTTCATAGAATTTCCTATTCACATGTGACATGTAATAGGTTATCCACTTTTCTTATCCTATTGACACTTTAAAAAATGACAAGATAATTGAGGAAAGATGCATGCATTTTCATTGTAGGTTGATCCTAGCTTGACTTGGCTGGTGGTCGCAAGAATCCTTGAACTAGTTCCTAACAGCTATCTCCTGCAACATATAGATCACAAACACACCTATACTCTATTTTCATATCCAATTTTTAGTTCTATAAGTCATATACATCTATATACAAAAATACAAATACATTCATCCATATGAAATAACATAGAAATGAAATGGGGGAAAACATTGACATTATATTAATGAATACACTTACAATAGATGTAGGTCCTTTGGGATCATTGATAGTAGGCTCCTCCTCTAACCCATATTCATAGTAAAAGGTTCACTGTAGGTAGGATTTTCACATGGTGTACTCCTCTAGTCACTTTGATAGCATGTGTTGTAACTTTTTCTCTCACCTTTAAAAGTTAAAAACAAAAAAAATTCAAAACCAGCTAAGTGATTTCGTGGCTTTATATATCTATTCTCGCCAAGTTCCCATCACCTAAAGCCTTCACTTAATTAATCTTCCAAAATTTTCATGTCCTCCATGGGTCAATATTGACAAATGTCCCAAACTCATATCTAGCTTTAATTTTTATCTAAGTTCCTTTATCCCTCTCTACCTATTCCCAAATCTTATATTACTTTCAAAAATAATATTGTTATTCCCATCACTCCATTTTCTTTTCACCCATATTATCATATCCTCATATGATATTGTACTTTACTTTTTATCTTATTTATTTATCCACATTATTCCATACTCCATGTATTATTAAAATATTAATTTTGTCCCCACGCCACATTTCACACATTAAAACACCACAATGTACATTACCTCGAGGCTGCCTATCCAACCTTTAACCTACATTTTTACTATATTTTACATGTGTTCCACCCCCTCATAAACCCATTTACCATCTACTACCCCCCATAATACCGTTGACATACCACTTACCAAATGGATTTGAATTTGTAAATGGAGCATGGGAAATTATAAAGTCTACATTAAAGGCAATAACAGAGGGAAGACTTTTATAGTCCATTTTTTCTAGAATGAGCTTATGGGTGAAATATTAAGGAAGGAGGAGGCTAGGTCAATAATTGAACAGAGGGAAGACTTTTATAGTCCATTTTTTATGGAATGAACTTATGGGTGAAAGATTAAGGGAGGAGGCTAGGTCAACAATTGAAATATATTTTCATGTGGGTAAAATGAGGATACATGTTTTAGAAATATAATTCAATAAAAATCATATGGTACATGTTTTAGAAATACAATCTAATACAAATCATAGAATTTCCAATGTTATAAAGAAATATTTCCTCCATGTGGAATAATTTTACAGAGGTAAAATAAAATTTTACACAACAAACAAATAAATGTTTTATGCTATAAGGAGAAAAGGAATTATAAAAAGGAAAATGCATGTGAACATAAATTTTGGATAGTTTCTTATCCAAAATTTTTATAGGAGTGAAAAGGGGGAGATGAAAATATATTTTCATAATTTACCAAACATGTTTGGAGACATGTTTTTCAAAACCATGGGAAGAAAAATAGTAGATGGTTTTTATAGAAAAATGAGAATTATTTATGAAGTTTCATTTATTCATAAGTATACCGAAGGTTGGCAAAACAAAATATGAAAATAATGGATTGTTTGGGTTAATTTTTGTAAATTTATATTATTAATTTCATGAACAAATAAATGCTAAAATGGAGAAGTATTACAAGACATAGTTTTCAAAACCATGGATTCTTTTACAAAGAAAATATTATTTAAAGAAATATTTTGACTTATGAAATTCATGAGGACAGGGACAACTTTACAAGTCAAAACAAGACATGGTTTTATATTGAAGACATGTTTTTTCAAAACCACATACATGAATTATTTTTATGGAAATATGATTTTATAGACTTTTAGGAAATATTTTTATCAAAATATCTTATTCCCAAAAATTTAAGATTTGTATTTTTGAAAATTAAAGAGTGACAAAAAATCAATGATTTCCAAATCATTTTCAAATTTCTTGACAATGGTTAAGCACCTAAAGGATAATTAATATAATTGAATTATTAAAGGATTTTTTCGAAGGATAGGGGATTAATGAATTCTATAAAAAAGGATCAGTCAACTAGATTATGGGCTTATTAATTGAGTTTTAGGGAGCAACTTCAACAACCTCCAGATTGTGAGGAAAAAGATCAATAGGTAGAATATTAAGGGAGATTTGTGAAAAAAAATGGGCGATCGCTTTCAAGAATAAAGGAAATCAATTAGTAAGCAGTGAGCCAATTCCCAGATTTAGAGGCAGAAAAATTTCAATCAACTCCAGATATCCTGTTGTTTTTTAGAGATTCTTTTTATTTTTGTCACATACCTCCTTGACCCAATATTAACATTAGCCACATAGCTCCTTGACCCAATATTAACATTAGCCACAAAGCTCCTTGACCCAATATTAATAACCACCTATTATGCTCCCATCACTAAATTTACACTTTGATTTAATTTATATTCAATAGCGGTCACGTGCATAAATATTCAATCATTCTCATCAACAAGATAACACATGAAACTATACACATATTCTAAGATATTTGACAACATAAAGAGTGAGGATAAAACATACAATACATCCCATGCAATTGAGTCACACCAAAGTAACTAAAAGAATGCCACTTGGAAAATTGAGCACTGCCACCCAACCTAGAACTGACCTCCACCAGTTCACCCAGAGCTGAGAGTTCTTACCATGGACCAACTGCCTCTTGTTGAACCCTTCAATGGATATTTAATACCCTCTTTCATGATATGGTTTCCTTTAGCGCCGTCCCAATTTTATGGACCTTTTTATCCATTTGCCTAAGATTTTCCCAGAAAAGCTTGCCTTTCTCTCCCACGAGGCTTTTCTTCATAAATCTTGCCTTTCTCTCCTGCAAGGCTTTTATGTTTTTCTTAAACTTAGCATCTTTCTCCAGCTAAGTAACTTAATGGATATTTATCTCCCAATCCATTAAGCTTATCTAGAATTCGATTCTAGAAGTCTTATCATGAAAGAATTATCCATTCCCATTCGCCAATGGGATTTCATTTGGCAAGAATGTCATTTCTTGGTGTCTCATTTTCCAAGTGATTAAATTATCTTTATTTATTTAATAACAAAGTATTTACTTTCATTGTTACAGCTCAGAACTAGCTTTTCTATTACAACTCAGTCTTTAGCTTAGGTTTGGCATGATAGTAACAGAGTGTCACATACAACAGAGGGGTGTTACATACTCCCCACCCCTTAAATTTACACCGTCCTTAGTGTATTACTGCATCTTACAATTTATTTCCTCATTCACAGGTAGTTGTTTATGAATTTTCAAGTTCCCATGGCCTTGCCACCTGAATGATATTTTCCGATATATAGGTTACAAAGGAGTTCTACAACAATTCTCCTTCAATTTCTAGTTGTCACATTTGTTCAGTCAATTATGTGAGAGACTTTAGATGCCATTAAAAAAAAAAAAAATTTGGTTACCACAGTTAATGTTATAACTTGATATAACAATACTTCTACTAGTGTAAATACGGGTTAATATTTCCCACCATTTAACTATGATTCCTTATTTTTAGTGTATTAAATAATAGGAAGAAATGCATTCTCTTGCAATTCATTTATGTTCTTTCCGAACATTTTCTTCTTGCATTTTCCCTTCATTAGTCGCAAGAAGTCAACTAGCACGTTTGACCAAACAACATGTATAAAATATCACATTTGGTTAGCTCGAAACATAACCATCAACATCAAAAACCATATGTAACCATCATAACCCAAATCCTAGATCACATGCAATCATTATAGATTAGAATCATAAATCACATGTATACTAGAACTGAAACAAAATGTCGATACTTATCCTTTAATCAATCCTTAGTTTTCATCTTTATCTTGCCTCTATATGCATTCTGGATTGGTTTCCCCACCAGGAAATCACCTAGTGCCTTCTCCTCAACCATATGTACATCACACACATACACCTATCCATGTCATCCAACATCATGCAATACGTACATCCAAACTAGTACCATTTGTACCACATGTGTTGGATATGGAGCATGATTGTTCAGAGGTCTTTGTTTCAGCCAGATGTATACAACAGGAAGTTTGTACACCCCTCCATGTAGGGGGGTGCAGGGGGGACTTGTCCCCCCGCGAGGGTCCAGGAGGGCCGATCCCCCCCAGTTGGGGGGTTTAGGGGCCAGCAGTCCACCGGTGGGGGTTTCAGGGGCAGCGCCCCCAAAGCTAAAAATAGATATAAAATTGCTTTGTAAAAGTATAGTAATTTCTAGTCAATTTGGGTCGTTCATTAGGCGGATGATCTGACGGTAGAACATATGTTTAGTTTAGGGTTTGTTGCCCTAGAAGGCAACCCCTCTCTTTGTATGAGGGAATTATATTTGAGACTGTGTAATAGATGTGTATTCTCCGAGCGAGAAGTAGAGAGGTGAGACTGTGAGAGAAAACAGAGGATATTACAGTGGATCTGCTATAGGTTGTGTCTCTTCATTTTGTTGGATAATAGAAAGGAAGGACTGGCTGTTCGGGGTGGATGTAGCCCAAACTAGGCGAACAACGTATATCTGTGTCTCTCTTGTTTTATGCGTTTTCTGTGTTTATATTTCTACAATATTTTATGTGTTCCATTGTTCTGTAATATATAATTTTCTAATAACTAGTATCAGAGCTGAAGGTCTATTTGGCTGATAAACGCGCAAGAAAGAAGGGTTCCTCGTTTGAGTGGGAGCAATGGTGGAAGATGATAAGTTTAGGGTCGAGAAATTTAACGGCCAAAACTTCTCGCTGTGGAAGATGCAGATGGAAGATTATCTGTATCAAAAAGATCTATACCTACCATTGGGTGAAAAACAAAGATGCTGACGGGAATGACAGATGAAGAATTGAACCTTCTCGATAGAAAGGCACTTGGAATAGTACGGTTGTGCCTCGCAGCATCGATCACCTTCAACATTTCAAAGGGAACAATGGTAGAGGGTTTGATTAAGGCGTTGGAGAAACTATATGAAAAACCCTCAGCCTCAAACAAGGTATTTCTTATGAAACAGTTATTTAATATGAAAATGTCAGAAGGTGGATCTGTTGCAGACCATTTAAATGATTTTAATACTGTTACAAGTCAGTTATGTTCTATAGGGTTAAACTTTGATGATGAAGATAGAGCTCTGTTATTCTTGTGCTCATTACCAGAAAGTTGGAATGGTTTAGTAATGGCCATTAGCAACTCTATTTCTGGATCTAGTACTTTAAAGTTTGTTGATGTTGTTGGTGCTATCCTTATCAAGGAAATGCAATGGAAAAGCTCCGGTGAGACATCGGGTAATGCTTTGAGTGCGGAGTCTAGCGGAAGAAAAATGGAAAGAGGAAAGAGCTCAGGATATCGTAGTAAAACAAGGAAAGACGAATCCAAGTCCAGATCGGGGATAGTGTGCTAGAAATGCGGAAAGAAAGGACACATAAAGAAAGACTGTAGATCTCGGAAGGGAAAAGAAGGAGATGCACAACAAGAAAACAATCATGAAGCAAATGTGACAGGTGAGGTGTTACAAGATGATCTGATTCTTTCTTTCGAAAATATTACTGATTCCTGGGTGGTAGATTCAGGGGCCTCATTCCATGCAACAACTGATAAGAAATACTTTCATGATTATGTTCAAGGAGATTTTGGACAAGTTCGTTTGGGTGATGATAAACCCTAGAAAATTGTTGGAATGGGTAAGGTTCTTGTAAAACAGCAGAATGGAAACCAATGGCTACTAAAGGAGGTAAGGCATGTTCCATATCTAAAGAAAAATATGATTTCAACAAGCCAGTTAGGTGGTGAAGGTTGTGTGACAACTTTCACAGATAAAGCTTGGAAGGTCACCAAAGGAGCCATGGTAATAGCAAAAGGTGAAAAGGTTGGTACATTGTATTTATGCAATGGTATTTCTAACTCTGTTAAGGCTTTAACTTTCAAAGGAGCAGATGCAGCATTATGGCATCATAGGCTCGGACACTTGAGTGAAAAGGGAATGAAGGTTCTTCACTCAAGGAATTTGTTGCCGGGTTTGAAGAATGCTGATTTGGACTTTTGTGAGAATTGCATTTATGGAAAACAGAAGGGAGTCATATTTTTCAGAGTTGGGAAAGAAAAGAAGAGTGAAAAATTAGAGCTTGTGCATACAGATGTATGGGGACCTTCTCAGGTATCATCTCTCGGTGGCTCTCGTTATTATGTTACTTTTATTGATGATGCAACTAGAAAAACTTGGATTTATTGTATTAAGAATAAATCTGATGTATTTGATACTTTCAAGAAATGGAAAGCTTTGGTTGAGATTGAGACAGGAAAGAAATTGAAGTGTCTTAGATCAGACAATGGAGGTGAATATTGCAGCAAAGAGTTTGATAGGTACTGTTCAGAGCATGGAATTCATAGAGAGAAGACAGTTCCAAGA
>APFE031524328.1:85078-115745 GCA_000404065.3 Pinus taeda
TGTGGTTGCAAGAAATTTTCAGCAAAATGATAACATAGATGTATGTATGCATAATACAAACTTACAATACCAATACATTTTAGGTTTTGGGATTGAATTTGTTCCCTAGACAAGGTTTTACGAACAGTGGAACATGACCTCTGCTTGATCATAAAGAAGGCTATTGACTATGATAGTTAGTCTAGTGTGGACTTCAATGTGTTATTTGAAGTTTATCAACCTTAACCTTGTCTTTAGCCAAGAAAATAATCATTTGGTATTTCAAAGTACACCACACATAATCTAGTTGTGCCATATGAGCACTTATTGACCATGAATAATTTAGTGCATATCCGAATTCAATTTAATAATCAGTATGCAAGTACATACACCTCCTATACATTAGTGATGAATGAGGGTTACAATGCTTTCAATGCCACACCCTCTAATCTTTTAGGCACTAAGTGTACCAAGGGTGAATTTAGATCATTTACATGTTTACACCTCACCTTAAACATGAAATTACCCTTGGAAAACAAGAGAGTATTACTCATTTATCAATTATCAAATTCATTAAAATAAATAGTTTATGCAATCATTATTATGTTGTCATATTCATAACTAGACAAAATTATCAATGCAATCTGACAAGCAAACTTCTCCAAAATTACTTGATAGGAAATAATGGTAAAATATACATCTCAGATTGAACGATTGTCTATTAATTTGAATAGGTTTCTAGATATCATTTTATCGAAACCAATTATCTTTATACACAACAATTTCGCTTACCAGTACCACTTAGCCATCCAATATGGTTAAAACATCCTATTGATTTAACATTGAGATGTTGAATGGTTTATTATGCCCTATATTCTAGAAAAACACCACCATATCTGTTCTCATCAAGTACATTCGTAAGATCTACAATCATTCTAATGGTAGCATATTTTTCTTGCTACAAATTTTGAAAGGTCCTTATTTGTGAGATGTTATTAATAGAAACCCATCTATATCTGGATTGATATGCATATCAAGGTTGTGAACTTTGAATTGCAATAATTTACATATTGGAATTTGAGTGAACTTGAGAATGTTGTCTTACTGTTATTAATCGAGAAGCACTAAGAGTTGCTTTTACACTCCTATTATGTATTTACCCTAGATGTACTTTTGGGTTCCAATCCCATTGACCGGGTCATAGAATTTTTAATGTATGATGCCTTCTTCAACATGTATACAGTGAGTTGTATTACATGTGTGCACACACTTCACTACTCTGACCCCGGTTCAGCCTAGATTGGAAATATAATTTGTGCCTCTTACATATCTCAGTTACCATTATTGGTATATTTCTTTATTCAAAAAGGAACCTATAGGTTCTAAGCTATGCATATCTAATTAAGTATGCACATTGTTATTGAATATTTGAATAATGACCTGGTAAGGTTTAGTTCGTTTCAGTAGTGTATATTTGAAGCATTCTCCTCATAAGGGTGAGTTAATGGTTTAACCAGTGGCCACAACCACATAAAAAATGAACTGCATCATTACATGTAGATGTACAAAATATTAAATTGAAAGACAATTTTAAAAAATCCATTGTCTCATACCATATACATAGGGCTGTCTTTCGTGAGATTAATGATATTTCATGGGAATTTCATGTACAGAAAACCTTCAAAATCTGTTCTAGGTTGGAAACCCATTAATTAACCATCAATTTCGGATACTTTTGATAGAATGTCATGAACTTATTTCCTATGACTTATATAGATTCCATCTATATACTCTATTTTAATATTTCTTTGTGTTGACCATGATCTATGCAAAGGCACTTGTCTATTTTATCTATTTTTGTTTGCCAATTACCTCACAATAGTTCAACATTTATTCCCTTCATTTTTCATCCTTTCTTAGTATCTCTATAAGCATAAAATTTATGCCATTAAGTTATTTCATTGACTGTACTATTCTTACTGAAATTATTTTGTATTTTATTAAGTTATGTCCTTTCTTAGCAATCATACAACTCGTAATTTAATTTTAATATGAGTAAAGTACTATCATGATAGTATGGCAGAAGAGACCTATTGGCATGCAATTAAACATAGTATTCAACTTTCCTTATCCACCATTACTCCTTTCAACACTTACATTCATATTTACAAACCATGATGACCACACCACTAGAATTCATCATCCAAATTTTTAATATAATAATGATACCTTACAATTTTGTTCATTCATCAAGCTTGACTATGAACATTTAAAACTAGATCTATCATGTGTAAGTATTTTAAACCACTTTTAAATCATGGTACCAATTGTGCCCTCCCAAGAACATTCAACAATAACTTAAGTTTTGGACAACATATCATGAAATAAAAATTTAATTTTCACATAATTCCCAATGCTCAATAAGTAGCCAAAATAAAACAGTAACCAATTTGGCCATTTCTACTTATTGAAATTAAAAAAATTGTTAATCGTTGTCATTTCTTTGTATTACTGTCTATTCCACCACAACACTGCAAGGTTCTATGTTATATAACAACATTGCAGAATTATTTGTTCCTGTGCTAGAATTTTTGTATCCAAATTTTTGTGGTGTCATACTGAATTTGTAATTGATATTGATCTTGGTGAGCATGGTTTAAACCATTCCTTCATAGTAACAAAATCCAATTTTGAGCCTTTTTTTACTATTTTAGGTAACACTTATAGTTATAGCCTAGTTCATCATTTCTATCAAAAATGAAAACACAACCACTCATATTGTTAGAGCCTAAATCTACCTCAGGCTGAGAAAGGTAGGATCTAGGACAACATCAAACCACACTTAACTTGGTAGCTAGCCCTACCAGGTTAGGAGAGGGCTCTCTCCTAGTCAATCTTAGCAAGGATATGATCAATAAGGGCTTGAAATGACTGATATGATAAATGATTTTAGGATAGGTATGCATGTAAAAGAGTTTGATTGAATAAAATGATGTTTTTGTTGGCTCCAATGGAAAGGCAGATCTTGGGTGCAGGGAATGAGGCTTAGTCTTGCAGAGATCTCAATGGGGCAAGGTAGGAAACTGATTTTGGCACTTCAACTCAAATGAGATGGAGAGATTAGACAGGTGAGGAGCTGAAGAGGGCAAGGAGAGCCATGGATCCTCTTCAAACAGCTGAAAACATAAAAAAACTAAAGCGAACCCTAGGTAGAGCACTGCAATTTCAATGGATTCCACCTTCACTCTTGTTTGATTTAGTTAATAAGAAACAAGATAGATGATGACATACATAACACATAAGTAAATTAAAAAATACAAAAGAAATCACTGTACCAAAACAAAATGCCACATGAATCCCAAAGAGTGTTGCAAACCCTGTATTCCTTAACCAAAATGCTGATATGAGTATACAATGAAGCTCCTTTCTTTCTCATAGTCCAACCATGCTAATGACTGAAAAAGCACATAACATAGATAAACCATAGCTCATCATAGCCTCTAGGGGTCGATCTCACATGTTTGGGAGCTGTTCCAACTAATTCTAAACTGAGAACTAGAAATTAGGGAGTGGAACAACATGCCTCTAGAAACAAGGGAACTGATTCATTCAGTTTCAAACAACTTTTTGATAGATGAATCTACCTCCATAAGTGAAAATTTTACATATTTACATCATGATCCATCCATTTACATTCAATTACATCATAAGTTTGACAGTAACAAGAAGAAAAAGTCAAACTGGCAAAAGCTAGGTGAAAAGTAGAGTATACTTGGTCAAACTGGGCCAAATTTCCTCTTTGCACTGCCCCTGATTCTCTATGCGTAGCACCTGTTTGAAGCCACTTTTGAAAGCCTTCCTGGTGTCAAATTCGCTCAAAGTGTGCTTGTTGGAAAGTTCTGCCTGTCTACTTTCCAACTCAAGTGGAATTTTTTAATTTGGCCACCATTTTCCCCTCCAAAATTCAATTCTACCAACACTATTTCTTGTGTGTCAAAATAGGGGTAGTAAGGTCATTTTTTGAGTGTTTTTGACCTTTTTGAGGGCTCAAATCCTGTCAAAATTTCTTGGCAATTGGTAGGCAAGCATATTTTTCCATGCCAAACCAAAAATGATGAGTTATTTTCATTTGGAGGCTCCCATCAAAAGCAAGTGCTAGGTGGTGCGGTGCATAGGACAGAAAACTCTGTTTTTTGTGCCAAAAATTCCAAAAATGCAAAAAGCGCCCCAAATTTTTTGAAATTTGGGTTGAGTCTTCTCTATCAAGCATTGTGTTTGGCCAAGGAAGCCTTAGCCGATATCTGAAGTCTATCATGCTCCTTTCGCCTCCTTGATGCCCTCTTCAAGTTTGCCTTTAAGCTCGTGACTACCTTGCAGACTTTGTTTCTCGCGATGTAATGATATGCCATATGTCTCAAAAATGTCTTATCATTGTTTTCCTTCTCCAACAACCTCTATAAGTGGATATTAACTCTTTCAAGCCATGATTCCCGTTCGACATTGATATCTTTCTCAAGCGATTTGAATTTCACCTTCCTCCTTTTGGCAGCTTGGTGTTTCTCCCGAATGTTTTGCAACTCCATAATCACCTGTTGATCCTCAAGCTGCTTATTTCTTTGCTCCAGGTACTTTATTATCCACTTAGCCCTTTCCAAGTTGAGCGAAAAAGCATTGATGTACGCCTGCTGCTCTTGGATGACTTCTTTGAGATTTGTGCTTTGCGGGCCCATATGAGGATCATCACCCTCAATGAGAATGAAATCAGTCTCCCGCTCACCTGATGGTCCCTCATCCTATAATGGCCTCTTGCCTTTGTCCTGAACCTGTTGTGCTGATGAAGCTAGCGAGACCCCTTCCACCTCGAGTGGAGATAATACTTGCTTGGTTACTGCGAATAACCGTTTAGCGCCCCTTTGATAAGTGACAAACACCGACATACTGACAGTCTGTGTCTCATGACCTTCTTGCTGATATTAAGGTCCACCTGTCTCATGCACGACCTCTGGAGGTCCCTGAGGAGCTATGAAAAACTCACGAGAAATGAAGTCCTCCCAAGTGATGCCTGCAAACCAAGCTGAAGGATGACCAAAATTTTAATGAGAGAAAAATGATATATATTGTTGAACTGCCACTGAGGAGTCTTGTGTTGTACTAGAGTGGTCATCTTCTCAATATTTCAGCACATGAAGTAGGGGAGATTCATCATCCTCACCCTGGTAAAATGCATCAGCAATCTGATATGGTAGGCATATAAGCGTGAAATCCGGCCCTCACAGCTGAAATACTTCATTATCAATTTCATTAAAGGAGCATAGGAATCTTTCAGGTACTGAAAAGGAAAAACTCTCCTAAGTTGTCTCAAATAACTGGGCTTGATATATGGTTCATAACATTTCCTGTCAATTTGCTGCCTCTTGTTCCATTTCTCTCCAATGTTAGGAATACCGGTTGCTAGTGAAATAGATTTTGGGGTCAAAGTGAATGTTACACCAACTAGAGTGGCTTGACCATCATTTAAATGAAGCACAAACAAATGGTCCAACTCATGGTGAAACTAAATTCTAGAAACCATTTCATATAATTCATAGCAGGACTAGTGTTGGAAACAAGTGACGACGAGAGGGCAAGCCTGTAGGTCAGCAAGAGTAGTGGATTCTTCTCGAATATGTTTGCCACCTATATGAGGCCTCCTGGGTGCATGTACCTCTATAGGAGAGTCACTGTGTGTCTCTTCTTCATGATCATTTCTGCTAGTAAGTAAGTTTTCTTGATGAGTATTAGGAATTTATGGTGTTTTTTGATTTTCTGCCACCAAGGGAAAAGGATATGAGGGACTGTGGAGGGAGAGAGTATGGGGATTTTGGGACTATTGGGATAGGGTTTTGTTAGGGAAAAAGGGAATTAGGGAGCGATATTAAGTTTAGGGACAACACTTTAGGGTTTGGGGATTTGAAATTGGGGAAAAGGGGTAGATGATTTTGGGAATATGGGAATTAGGGAATGGGGGAATAAGGTGAGAAAATGAGTGAAGGAGTGAAAGTGGCAGAATGAACTTGGTAGCAAAAACAATAATGCAGACCCTAGATAGCAGTTTCTTGGGAAATGGCAAGAAGGTAGGGTTTGATTTTATTTACACAATCCACCATAAACTTTATGAAAAACTCCTTCACTAGCGAAGAGGAGATATTAACTTGTTCACTGGAGGTTTTGGGCAATTTTGGCGATTTGAGGAAGTTGTTGAAGAATTTGGGCTTGGCAGCTCTATGCACCACGCCTCAAACCCAACATGCCACGCCCTTTATGTGTGCCTCTCTATAACAACTTTGCACTAAGAATCACATCCCTATGCACCGCGCTTGCTGTGTGCACTGTGCCACTTACCCAATGTGCCACACCTCCGATTTTGCACAGTTTTCTCTCCAACATCACTCATTTGTTCACACATGGCCTTGCTTTGCTCACACTTTGTTGTTTGAATGCAAATGGGCTTTTAATTTGAGGAAAACAATTATATACAAGGAGATTTTAATTTTTGATGCATAAAAACCCACTTTTACAATGTTTGGAATATGACTTGACTTTTTAACTCTGTTTTTTGAGCTTTTGACTTTATTTGAACCTTTTGATGAACTGAATAACTTGTTTTTTGTTTGCAAGGGGTTGGAACTACTGAGGCTACGGAAAGTGGCCAGGGTTTCCATTGAACAGATTTACATATGAAGGAAATGAAATTACATGAATTTATACAATAAAACCTGAAGGAAAAATACATCTCTGAGCACTTTTTTATGAGATTTATTGATACTGGAACCTCATCATGTGCCTGCTAGATGTTATTGGACATTTTGAAAACCTATTTTATGAAACCCTAGAACTAATGACAATGAAACCCTAGAAAAGACCTTTGTAAACATTAAAGACAAAAAGGTGACTGTATATGAATAAACATGGGTTAGTAGGTAAGGACATGAGGGAAAATGTAGGACAAGCCACTACCATCAGATAATCCATGCTCTTAATGGAATGCAGCTGACTGGGAGGGACAACTAATATGCAATGCAAAAAGATGATTTGATCTCTGATTGAGGGATGAAGATACCGACACTAACACATACTTCAATTTTTGTTCAAATTCAATCTTTCTTTCATGAAAACCTTAAGAGAATTGTCGACCGTGGCTTGCTAGGTTAGTGAAAGTGGGGTGATGTTCAAGTCTCGAATAATAAATAAGTCTCTTCGATGATGTTTATGTTTGTGCTCATGCTCATTGTGCACAGATACTTTTGATAACCGTTAGGGCAAGAGGTGGGCTTTGTGTGCGTGTAAATGTGACAACCATCAACAAGTTCTGGTGTACTTTCATGGAATAGATAACCCCATCATTTCTTCTTGGCTGAATAATTCTCATTTAACTGTTATAACTAGCCAAAGTGATCTAAACCCTCCTAAATTTGGGAAAGGCAAACTTAACACATCAAAATGATTGGAAAATCATTTCTGAAAAACAAAACTTAAAAGTATTCTAAATTTTGACCCCATTTCTACATCAAAATTTAACCCCAATTTAGCATCTTCTCTATTATGTCTATTAAAGCATAAATTAATTTTTAAAACCTTGATATGCTTATTTAATAGGTCATTAAGTTAATTAATTCAACATTTATGAACAATGAACGAAAAATTCAAACCTCTTTTTTGAATCTGTTTCCCATGGAAAATAAAGAGAGTCTTTCTGGCCAACCTTGACATCTCCATTGAAGGAATTGATCCAACACAAACATGTCAAAAGTACGTCCTTGACCAGAGAATCCTGTTGGGATTTCAATCTCCCGAAATCAGAAATAATAAGCACAATATTATTGAAGTTGTCGATCACCTTGTACAGGGCATTGGGGTCATGGAAGATGATCGCATGGTCTCGCCCTTGGTACCTCTAGTAGGGATGCCTCTCCAGCCATTGTACCAGTACCCGCTAAATTTCGTAGTCATTGTACAATTCATCATTTCTCATTATATGTCTACCCAGGGTGTCCCAAAATTTGATTCCCCTTCTAAGAACAATTCCGAGCTACGATACCTGGGAAACTGGCACAACGTCGAGTGATGGATTTTTGTCCACTTGTCTTCAATGGATGATGAAGAAGAGATAAGAAATTCCTCCATTATCAGAACCCTCGATCCCAACCATGCCAATCTCTTCTATGTGTCCTTTTTCTCCTCACTCAACCTCATTGTTAATATGCTCCATTACATTAACAATAACAATAATGAACGTAGGAATTATTCACACTGTAGAGGATATGCACTGAACTGTTGGCTAAATAATCTTACCAATCCCAAAATACATGCAGCCTCTAGTTTCAAAATTATAACGCAGCGTAATATGATGTCAATGAGAATATCTCGATAAACATTATCCAATTGAAATATTTTATGGTTGCAACCATGAGAATGGCCATTATCCAAACTGAATGCTTTTGTGGGCAACTCAATCATCAATTGAATGCCTCTAGATCAATGGATAAGGTAAGCAAAAAAGTAGTATCAGCAGCCTACAAGGAGATTTTTTTTTTCGACAATCAAATTGGGAAGGTGTTGTTCACGTTTTAAAACTACCAATAGCATACACTTTCTAAAACGACCATACCTGAGTGTGCCTTAGAGGTTCAAAGGTGCAAGTTTTTGTAAAGCAAAACTTCAGCTCAGATCGAGCATGTTTAACCATATCTTTTCATACAAAATTTCTTTAATTGTTCAGTTGCATGCCATAAAACTATTTTTTATGAACACTCAATAGCATTCTATAGGGATTAGCCTCTATCCACAGATCACAGAGCCATTGATCAATGTTCCAAGGAATTTTCCATATACTTATAACATACACACCTCTACATGTTTTGCATTCTCAGTATAAATAAACGGTCTTGTTCCATAATGTACATCCATAGTTTCAGGTCATTCAATTTGCAACACCATTTAAATATATTTATGTGCCTAATACGAATATTAAAATTCCAATCAACACTTACAAATCAGGGAAATTTAAGACCAAGTCGTCTATAGAACTGATCAGAGGAAACAATATTTTCCTTAACCCATTTTTAACTAGCAAAACCTCAGTTTAAAGTGAAATGCCAAATTTTCCAAGCGAAAAATGTATTCTTAAATTGTTCTTCATGATAACCATGAGTGGAGGATATCGAAGCACAGTTAATGAGTAGGAGGCCATCTTGACCAATCCTCCAGATGACATTGTCAAGGGTTTGGGGTTCGATCAAAAGGAGATTCGAATTTCCTTGTCCCAATGCAGTAACCATTGTGTTGCGTTTAACATGTATTTGGCGCTGCTAAGATCCTAGGAGTTCGGGTGACATCAAGGAGCATGGGATCTAGGATTTTGTTTTTTAGTAGGTTGTTATTATTTTGTCCACCCTTTCACTATTCAAGGTACCCTTATTGGGAGACCCCCACCTCATGAATCGTGGATCAAGAATGGACTCATCATGATAGGATTATTATGAGAATGGCAACCCCACCATCCTAAATGAGTTGTTGTTAGTGTTGTTTTTATTTTGACTTTTTAAAGGGTGAATTATCTATACTTATTAATATATAGTTAAATTCTAGTAGGAGTAGTTGTAGTAATTCTCCAGTCATTGCATATAAATTTATGATCTTATCTAATTAAATATTTAGATCGTCGAAGCATAGCTATAACACTTACTTACAATTGTAGAAAGGAAAACCACAATATTTTTTCCACCATGTATTCTTTCCAACTAAAAAATCATTAACAATTATAAGAACAAAATTTTCATTGGAATATATAAATAGTTTTTGAAAAAAACTCAGTATAGACATGTAAATTGATTCTACTGTTCTTTCTTCAATATCCATTGCTCCAAATCAGGGTTTTAGACTACTTCCATTTTTAAATGATCCCTCTTCAGTTCCAAAGTCCTCCTCCAATAAATACTTTTAAGGTATAATTTTATCCTTTATGGATCCTAATGCCTTAGGACACTACTCTAGAACTCATTGGAGTATTTTTCTTATAGAAATTTTATAGCCAAAACCCTTAAGTGAAACCTCTTGTTTGCTTAGGACCTATTTTAGGACCTACAACTCAGTCATATCTCATAAAGGTGGGTTGGCCCATAGGCCGCAATATTAGAACTTAGAGCTTCGATACCAATTGTTACATACCTCCTTCATTCAATATTAACATTAGCCACATAGTTCCTTGACCCAACATTAATAACCACCTATTATGGTCCCATCACTAAACTTACACTTCAATTTAATTTAGATTTAATAGTGGTCACATGCATAGGTATTGAATCATTCTCATAAACAAGATAAGACATGCAACTATACACATATGCTAAGAGATTCGAAAACATAAAGAGTGAGGAGAAAATATACAATACATCCCATGAAATTGAGTCATACCAAAGTAACTGAAAGAATGTCACCTGGAAAATCAAGAACTACCACCCAACCTAGAACTGGTTTCGTCCAATTCACACCTGAGTCGAGAGTTATTACCATGGATCAACTGCCTCTTGTTGATCGCTTCAATGGATATTTAACACCCTCTTTCATGATATGGTTTCCTTTAGCGATGTCCCGATTTTATGGACCGTTTTATCCATTTTCCTCGGCTTTTCCCAAGAAAGCTTGCCTTTCTCTCCCGCGAGGCTTTTCCTCATAAAAGCTTGCCTTTCTCTCCCGTAAGGCTTTTATGCTTTTCTTAAACTTAGCATCTTTATCTAGCTAAGTAACGTAATGGATATTTATCTCTCAATCCTTTAAGCTTATCTAGAATTGGATTCTAGAAATCTTATCATGAAACAATTATCCATTCCCATTTGCCAATGGGATTTCATTTGGTAAGAATTTCATCTCTTAGTATCTCATTTTCCAAGTGATTAAATTATTTTTATTTATTTAATAACAAAGTATTTACTGTAATTGTTACACCTCACACCTATATTTTATGTTACAACTCAGTATTTAGCTTAGATTTGGCATGATAGTAACAGAGTGTCACATATAATGGAGGGTTGTTACAATTTTTGGATATTGTTCAGATTTTTATTCCAAAAATCTAGACATAGTTAGCTGCATGTAATGTTCTATATATTGTTTCAATTTCAATGTAAAAGGGGTTGGCTTTTGATTCCAAAGCCTTGCCATTTTTGTAAATACTTCTATTGTAGAGTTTTTAATTGAAGATGTTTGGCTTTAGTTTTATGACATAATTTGTTTCTCATGCATGTATTTCCTTGTGATTTCATAATCTTCTTCTCTATATCTTCAAGATAACATAGGAGTTAGGACAAGACCATGTCTGAGTATCAACCTCGCTGAAATCCCGCTGCAAATATATCATTTACACTGGGATTAGCTAATTGGACATTCTATTTAAAACAACTCCTCTGCATCATTTAATTGTTGCCTTTTGTCATATTTGAATGTATATTTGTTTAGATGTAGAATTCTTCTACACACATCTACTAAAATTTATTTATTAAGTATTCATTATGGATAATTAATGATCTGATTTCTCTTCTAATCCTCTAACAAACTCTTTAAATCTATGTTATTCCATCAAAGTTGGACGTTGGAACGTTGATTAGGCCTCTATAAGAGAGGGATTTATTTTTGAGTAGAGATTTGATATTCATCCGCAACCACCTATAACAAACAATAGATCTAACTATTGAGCTTCATAGGATGCTATCCAGTGATAATGAACAACAAAAAAACAATCCCTAGTAACACTTGAAGGAGCCCCCTTTGGTTCAAGGGCCAACTTAAACCTAAAGTTTGGTTGAGTTGGTTTCTCAGTGCAATTTTGCAGCCAATAACTTCCTTTGAGAAACATACACAACATTTGGTGCCATTGTCAGGGAGAAAAGAAACAAAGAAAGCTTTCCTTGGAGAACAATAAATACTAGATCTATTCCTTGCATTTCCTTACCTAACAAATCCACTTTGTCTATATGGCAATTCCACTAGGTGACCAATTCCACTGGCTTGAGATTTCAGCTACATTCACTATTATGTTTGTTCAAGGCTCATTGATGGTTGCATTCAACAATATATATTTGTTCCTCTCAGCCATGATCAGAAATTTGTAAGAAGAGCTTCGGCGTAAATCACATCAAAAAGACATTTGTCGACGCGTTTTGAACCAACCAGTGTGGTTCATCGTCAGGACAAGTTGAAGACACATATCTGGCTCAGCAAGTTAAATAGACTGAGAAGAGACTCCAACGGTTACATAACGGCTAATTTTGACTCAGGGTCCAGGTCAAAACAAAATTAATAAATTAATATTCTTTTCATTTTTATTTTTATTTTATTTTATTTTAATAATATTAAGATTTAATAATATATAATTCTATTTTTAAAAGTTCAAAAGGTTATCCTATAAATAAAAATAGAATGAATTATTTAATAATATATATTTTTGGTCAAAATTAATCATACTAATTAGGATATCAATAAATATAGGTAAGTATAGAGATGTAATTTATTCTTTTATTGATTTATTTACTAAATATAAATCTAAATTTACGGTAAACGAAGAGATTACCAATCCTTATGGTTAAAAAGTTAAGTTAATTTTGTTTATAATTTACTCTTTATAAAATTGACTAATATGTTAATTAGAATGAATATCGGAAATCTAAGCTCTAATAGATATAATAGTAATAACATATATATAAATATATATATCATAATTATAATAATAATACTAATTAATAATAATAATATATATATGTATATATTATTTGTTAAAAGATATCTAGATATGCCATACTTATACATCTCTAATTTCACTCGATGATTAGATAACCAAATGCAAGTAATAAAATGTGATAAAGATAAGAATATAAATATCTATGTAAATAACATAAATAAAATTAAAACGTAGAATAAATAGTGAATAATTATGTAAATGGACACATGAAAATAATAAAATGTAATCAAAATAAGAATATAAATAAGTAAGGTAGAACCTAGACTAAACAATATTTAACTATGAAATAAAATGACTATCTAGACTTCAATACAAAAAATCATAAATCTAAAAGAAACCAAGTTAGAAAAATAACCGAAATTATATATATCTAGATATAAGTATGTATTTAAACCTAAGTAGAATATCAATAATAACACTCATAAACATATGAAGGGGAATATATAATAGACATCTATCAATATCTATATATAATCTTATAGAAGAGAAAATACTAAAAGAACACTACGGAAAGGAAGAAACCAGGAAGCACTCCAAAGAGATATAGGATGCGAGGGACAAGAGAAAATCAAAGGAAGATCTAGCTCAAGGCTGAAGAGGAGGAATCATAAGGAATCAGGGGGAAGAAGGAAGAACAACAGAAAAACAACGGGGCGGGGGGCGGGAAAAGAGACCCTAAGAAGACAGGGCGGGGATCCAACACCTACTAACCTTCCAGCCATCATCTCTGTTGAGATTGATAGGCCTTTTTTCAATTTCTATAGCTTCCCTTAACTTACGATGACAGAACTGAGCCACCTTGGCAATAACTTTGGCCTCCTCAATACAAACATGATGCCTGGTCTTGTCCGCATGCTCCGCTAAGGCTGAAGACTTAGTTCTCCCATGTCTCAGGTCAGCAGCATGTTCATAGATTCTTTGTTGGATGGATCGCCCTGTTTCTCCTATATAGGGCGTCCCACAAGAGCAAGGAATCAAATAAACACCCTTCATGTCCATAGGGTTAACAGGATCTTTCACCGACCGAAGGGAATTACGAATGGTCTTGAGGGGCCTGAAGGTTGAGGGAATATCAAACCTTCTGAGGATCCGCGCAATCTTGTCTGTGGTCCCCTGGATATAGGGAAGATGGACACCTAGATGGCGTTCCTTAGGCTCTTTTTTCTTTAACGCATTTCTGGAGGCTTTAAGGAAAGCTTTCCGACCTAGGTGCCTACTATATCCGTTTTCCACAAAGACATCAAGGAGGTGGGATCTCTCTCTATCTATGCTCTCCCCGTCCGAAATCCTGAGGGCACGAGTAGCTAGGGTGTTAAGAACCCCCATCTTCTGAGCCGAGAAATGGTGGGAATTGGCGTGAAGATACTGCTCCGTGTGAGTTTTCTAACAAAACACAGAGTGGGAGAGAGAGCCGTCCTCCTTCTTAGAAATAAGAATATCCAGGAAAGGGAGGCTACCATTGACCTCTTTTTCCATGGTGAACTTAATAGCTGAGGACTGGCCATTGAGGTGATTAAAGAAGAGATCCAGCTCCTCATGGCCATGGGACCAGATGACATTCGTGTCATCTACATACCTTTTCCAAAGCTTTGGAGGGAGACGGGCCGAGGCTAGAGCTTTGGCCTCGAAATCTTCCATAAATAGATTTGCCACAATCGGGGAGAGGGGGAAACCCATGGCAACACCACAGGTCTGCTCAAAGAACTCACCCTCAAAACAGAAGAACATGGAAGTGAGACATACCTCCACCAGATGGGCTGTATCTGGATCTGTTAGGCGATAGATCACTTCCATGGCCTCTTTTATCGGGATGCAAGTGTACAATGAGACCACATCAAAGCTAACCAGAATGTCTTCAGGCTCAAGCTTAATGTCCTTGAGATCCATGATGAAGGATGCCGAGTCCTTCACGTAGGACTCAGTGCGGCCAACCAGGGGCTTAAGCTTGAGAGCTAGAAACTTGGCTAGAAGGTAGGTCGATCCCCCGATGGTTTTGACAATAGGCCTCAGAGGTGCTCCTTCCTTATGAATTTTGGGCACCCCATAGATTCTGGGAGCAATGGGATTGCTCTCAATGAGCTTACGGGACAGGGAACTCACCGAGCTACTGGACTTGATGGCGAGAGCCACCGTCTTAGAGACCTTCTTCAGAGTGTTCTTAGCAAGTTTTTTATAACTGCCACTGTTGTGAAGATGATCTAACATCTTCTTACGGTAATCTTCTTTGTTGAGGATGATCGCCGCCCCTCCTTTATCCGCCTTAAGGACCACGATATCTTCATTCTGATTTAGGGACATCAAAAAGACATTTGTCGAAACGCGTCGACAAATGTCTTTTTGATGTGATTTACGTCGAAGCTCTTCTTACAAAAAATGCTCTTTGTTGTTTGTCTTTTTGTTTTCTCTATTCTTCATGCCCCTCAATTGTCATTCCTTCTAACTTTTTTGTCAATAACCACTTCATTATGCATTTTTGTATATTCTTTACACTTGGCACTATTCAGTTGTCAATTGTTTTGTCCTTCTTTGTTGATATGCTCTTTGATATTCTCTCTGGTAACCTTTTTTGCATTCCATTTTTTTCTTCATATTTTATTTTGATTGTTCAATTGTCATTTATTATGACTGCCTTTCTTAATCTACTCTTTTCTTCTCCCTTTGTTGTTGAATATCCTTAATAAATACCATTTCCTGTGTATTTCTCTGTCGACTTGCTCTTTGTTGTTCATTTATTTTTAAGATGGATCTACATTGATGACTAATATGTATCTCAACTCTTTTTTGCTCATTTTTATTTAATATCATATCTAGGTCGATGAACATTATAACATAAAAGTAAATTCCCAACATCAATCATTTCTTTATGTATACACTGAAATCAATGCATCCTTAGTTGTCCTTTCTTGTGCCTTTCTCTATAAACTTGCTCTTTGTTTTTCATTTCTATTTAAGATGGATCTAGACTAATGATTAAGATGGATCTAAGTTCTGTTTTATTCATTTCTATTTAATACGGATCTAGGATGATGAGTATTATAACACAGAAATCAATGCACATTATAAATCTAATTACTTTAAAAGAAAGGGACATCATTAATCTAGTTACATCATATTAGAAATTAACATTTATACTGAATTCAATGCATCTAGTGCAAACAATCAAATAGGATTAGAAATTAACATTTACACTAAAGTAAATGAATCAAGTGCATGTTTAAAATAGCAACAAGAAATACTAAAAATAGCATTGCTATAGATAGCATTTTAGGATATATTCCAATTTTAGTTTGTCCTTGAATTAAAATTCAAATTTAGTCTCACCAGCTGTTTGAAAAATAATTAATTAATTCATCTTGAGTTAATTTGTTGTTGAATTTCAAACATGAAGTCTTTGTGAAGACAAGCAACAATTATCCCTTTGATTGAGGAAGTTATCCCTTAACTAAGGATATAAGGATGAGTTGTATTTGAGTTGTAATTAGTTAGCTCAGTTAACTGAGTTAATTCCAGATAAATTAGTTCAAAACAGTTTGTGGAACTAATTGTGAGTTCAGTCAGTTAATGCATGCATGCATGCAACTAGTGTTCTCCAGATAACTGAATATTCTCTCATAAGTAACTCATGCATGTCAGTTCAGACAAAGACCCAGTTGAGATTAAAGGCAGGGACAATGTACTATCAGTTTCTAGAATATTCCCATGTGAATATCTCTTGCATGCAGAAGGAATTCATTCCTTGAGGATTCCACAGTTTCTACAGAGGTCAGAGCAGTGTGTGAGGGGAGAATCACACAAGTTACAGCTAGATCACCTAGGAGAAATAGTGCAAGGAAATAGGAGGCTTGGAGGATAAAGGAGAAGCCATATGTATTGTATATTCTGTCTATGAGCAGCAGTGAGGGATTGTACTGAGAGCTGGATAGCTTGAGAGCTAAATCTTTGTGTAATCTTAAGATATTTCCACTTGTATGATAATACAGATAGCGGGGTTTTTAGCTAAGGCTTTCCCTAGAGTATTCTTATGTGTTTCATGTATGATTGAATCTTCTTCTCTGTTATATGTGTTCTGTTTGATCTTGCTCAAAATTGATTATGCTTCCGCAAGTTTGATTGTAAAAGTAGGTTAAGTATTTTTCTTTAGTACATTGCATAATCAGTTTAATCTACAGTGAGAATTTCTACATGGTATGAGAGCTAGCTAATCCATAGATAAATTTCTACATGGTATTGGAGCAAAGGTGATCAAATCAAAGAACAATATACAAATAAGGGAGAAGTTTGAAGTTTGAAGTTCTTGATTGTAGGTACAAAATCAAATTCTTATCACATCTCAAAGTTCACCAATGGCGTTCAATGGCTTGAGACTCGAGTATGCCTTGGATGGCAGCTTGAATTACATAGCATGGAAGGATCACATGGAAGTGGTATTAGAAGACAATGGTTTGAAGGACTTCATTGATCAAGAAGTCCCCAAGCCAACAACAACTAATGCCCAAGAATTAGCGGCATAGAACAAATGTGTGGCGAGAGTGAGGAGGATTCTTCTTGAGGGAGTTCAAGACCATATTGTCTCGAGTCTCCATGGGCAGGAGACTCTGTTTTCAATGTGGAATATATTGAAGGATCTATATCAGAACAATAGCGACCAAAGGAAGCTAGTGCTGAAGGATAAGCTTCGACAAATCAATTGTGAAAAGGGAAACACGATCTCTACATATCTGAATAAGCTCACCACTTGCAGAGATAGATTGGAAGTGTAGGAATCACGACAGCTGATGATGATATGGTGAGTCTTACTCTCCTCGGTCTTCCTAGGAGCTGGCATAGCTACCAAGACTCAGTGAATGGAAGAGAGAAACCACCATATTAGAAAAGACTGTGGTCAGATCTGATGCAGGAGGAGATCAGGAGAAGCAAGAGATATGGTTCTTCATCTAAGCATGATGATGAAGAAAATCTAGCCTTAGCAAGTAAGGCACAGAAAGGGAAAGGGAAGGCTTCCCATTCCAAATCAAGTTCTTCCCATGGTGGGAAGAAGATTGCCAAATATAAAGTGATATGCTTTAATTGTTATGAGGTGGGCCATTATGCAACTAATTGTCCATTGAAGAAATCCTCGAAAGGATCAGATGGTGAGGCACTAGCCTCACAGTTCGAATTGGATTTTACCCTCATCTCATGCATGGTTTCATCGATGGTGGGTTGTGTTTGGTACTTAGACAGTGGAGCCTCATTCCACATGACCAACGATAAGAGTTTATTCAGTACCTTGGAGGAGAAAGACCTCCAGATGCACATCGAGATGGGCGATGGTGGAAAGTATCGTGTTTCAGGTGAAGGTTATGTTTCAGAGGGAGCATGGAGCTCCTCTCATACTGACTAATGTAAAGTATGTTCCTGGACTAAAGAAAAACTTGGTATCGGTCGTGATTTTGAAAGACAAAGGCTATGATGTAGTCTTTAGTAAAGGAAAGGTGTTCCTGAGACACATAGCCACGGTCAGACCAAGAGGATTGGGATTCGAGTGAAGAATCTCTACAAGCTGGAGGTAGATGATTGTGCTGCATTGAGTTCCAAAGCAGAATTGGTGCAAAGCCAAGATATTGGCGAATTATGGCATAGAAGGTTGGGCCACTTGCATCATGGGGCCTTGAAGATAATGTAACAGATTTCTATCGGACTTCCCAAAGGTAAACTTGAGCAAGTGGACACATGCAAAAGTTGTACCTTGGGTAAGTATGCAAAATCTTCCTTTCATGATCGAGACAGGCGAGCAAGCTTAGAGTGAGTTCATACAGATGTGTGTAGACCATTCTCGACAGCCTCCACCACTAAACAAAGGTATTATGTGATTTTCATTAATGATTTTTCTCGTAGATGCTGGATCTATTTCATGCAGAAGGAGGATCAAACCTTCTCAAAGTTTTGTGAGTTCAAAGCTTCGGTTGAGAAAGAATCGGAAAAGAAGATTAGGGCCTTGTGAAGCGACAATGGTGGAGAGTATGTCTCTCAAGAGTTTAAGAACTTCTGTGCTATAGAAGGAATTAAATGGGAGTTGACGGCACCTCATAACCGATAGTAGAATGGGGTGGTCGAGAGGAAGAACAAAACGATTATGGGGGCAGCTCAGGCGATGCTGCATGACCAAGGTCTACCACTTCATTTGTGGGCTGAGCCATGCAACACTGCGGTTTACTTGCAGAATAGAAGCCCGCATCGCATACTTGGGATGAAGACACCAGAGGAAGCTTTCTTCGGGAAGAGACCAGATGTGGGTCACTTCAGGATATTTGGCTCATCGGTTTATTTCCATGTGACCAAGGATGCCCAGAAGAAGCTAGAGTCGACATCAAAGTTGGGAATACTTGTGGGGTACACTGATACTCCCCACAGCTATTGGGTGTATTTACCTACCAGTCAGAGGATAGTGGTTCGCAGAGATCTTAAGTTCAATGAGATGAAGGCCATGCGAGTTTTCCTTGAGAGGGAGCTCAAGTTTCAGGCAGAGGAGGAACTTTTGATTCCTAAGGAGGAGGAGCCTCAGACCGATGCGGAGCAGCTGCATGCATAGGTTCTAGGAGTGGAGACATCCACTCATGCAGAGTCTTCCAGAGATGGGTGGAAATGCACAAGGGAGGCTGACAGACTGTTGATGGATGCGAGAGAGAATGTGGGAGAGCCATCTTCTCAGCGCATATAGAGGAGGTCACCTGAGCGGTACACTGGTTACATGGCCCTTGTTAGGGAATGTGTAGAGACTAAACCATCTTCCTTTAAGTAAGAAATGCAGCAGCCGATTTGGGTTGATGCTATGGTGGAGAAGTATGACTCCATAGTTCGGAACAGTGTTTGGGATGTGGTTCCAAGACTGGAGAACAAGTTAGTTGTGAGTTCCCGTTGGCTTTACAAGGTAAAGCATGCTGCTGGTGGTAGTGTGGAGAAACATAAGGCAAGATTTGTTGCCCGTGGTTTCTCACAGGTTGAGGGGATTAACTATGATGAGACTTTTTCTCTTGTAGCAAGGTACTCATCTATTAGATCGATGTTGGCACTATCAGCTCAGATGGGTTGGAAGATCCATCAAATGGATGTGAAGACTGCATTCCTCAATGGCAAGATTGAGGAAGAGGTGTACATAGAGCAGCCAGAAGTTTTTGAGACCTTCGATCGTGAGTCACATGTGTGCCGACTCAAGAGAGATTTATATGGGGTGAAGCAAGCACCTCGTGCTTGGTACACCAGGATCGACAACTACTTCACCGGGTTGGGCTTCACAAAGAGTGAAGCGGATGCGAACTTGTACCACATCATGGTGGAAGGTAAGCAGTTGATCATTGTTCTTTATGTTGATGATCTGATATTGATAGGTGATGACCATTTGATCATGTCTTGCAAAGAGGACCTTGCAAGGGAGTTCGAGATGAAAGACATGGGTCTCATGCACTACTTTCTAGGCATGGAAATGTGGCAGAAGGATGGGGAAGTGTTTGTGTCTCAAGGCAAGTATGCCAATGAGATACTCAGGAGACTCCACATGGAGAAGTGCAAGCCCATGCAGACTCCTCTAGCAGGTAACTGGAGGAAGGAGGATGCTAATTCAGAAGAAGTAGTAGAAGTTACTATGTACAAGTAGCTTGTCAGTTCACTGATGTACTTAGTGAACACACGACCAAATTTGTGCTATGCGGTGAACCAGCTGAGCCAAGCTATGGTTCAGCCTACCAAATTGTTTTGGAAGGTAGCTAAGCATGTTTTGAGATACCTTAGAGGCACATCTTAGTATGGATTATGGTACAGACGGTCAGAGGGAGTGAAGCTACAGGGATTCACAGATATAGATTGGGCAGGGAGTCCATCAGATTGGAAGAGCACATCAGGAGGAAATTTCAACCTTGGTTCAGTTGTAGTTTCTTGGTTCAGCTGTAGTTTCTTGGTCAGTTTCACTTAGCTCAACAGAGGTTGAATACATGGCTGCAAGTCAGGCAGCATGTGATGCCATTTGGATGCAGAAAATTCTAGTTCGTTTGTTTGATCAGAGGATGGATCCAACTGTGATCTATTGTGATAATCAGAGTTGTATCAAACTCTTTGAGAATCCAATATTTCATGACAGGTCCAAGCATATCGACATTCGGTATCATCATCTCAGAGACTATGTGGCGAGGAGGATCATGTTATTGCAGTATATTTCGATCGAGGAGCAAGATGCTGACATTTTGACTAAGGCATTGTTAAAGTGTAAATTCTAGTTCTATAGAGACAGGATCGAGGTGGCAAATAATCCCTTTATTTTTAAAAGGGAGTGTTGAAAATAGCAACAAGAAATGTTAAAAATAGCATTGTTATAGATAGCATTTCAAGATATATTCCAATTTTAATTTATCCTTGAATTAAAATTGAGAATTAAAATTCGAATTTAGTCTCACCAGCTGTTTGAAAAATAATTAATTAATTCATCTTGAGTTAATTAGTTGGTGAAATTCAAACATGAAGTATTTATGAAGACAAGCAACAGTTATCCCTTTGATTGAGAAGTTATCCCTTAATTAAGGAGATAAGGATGAGTTGTGTTTGAGTTGTAATTAGTTAGCTCAGTTAACTAAGTAAAGTCTAGTTAAATTAGTTCCAAACAGTTTGTGGAACTAATTGTGAGTTCAGTCAGTTAATGCATGCATGCATGCAACTAGTGTTCTCTAGATAACTGAATATTCTCTCATAAGTAACTCATGCATGTCAGTTCAGACAAAGACCCAGTTGAGATTAAAGGCAGGCACAATGTACTATTAGTTGCTAGAATATTCCCATGTGAATATCTCTTGCATGCAGAAGGAATTCATTCCTTGAGGATTGTGTAGTTTCTACAGAGGTCAAAGCAGTGTGTGAGGGGAGAATCACACAGGTTACAGCTGGATCACCCAGGAGAAACAATGCAAAGAAATAGGAGGCTTGGAGGACAGAGGAGAAGGCATATGTGTTGTCTATTTTGTCTATGAAAAGTAGTGAGGGATTGTACTGAGAGCTGGATAGCTTGAGAGCTAAAGATTTGTGTAATCCTGAGATATTTCCACTTGTATGATAATACAGATAGCGGGGTTTTTAGCTGAGGCTTTCCCTAGAGTATTCTTCTGTGTTTCATGTGTGATTGAATCTTCTTCTTTGTTATATGTGTTATGTGTGATCTTGCTCAAAATCGATTAAGCTTCCGCAAGTTTGATTGTAGAAGTAGATTAAGTATTTTTCTTTAGTACATTGCATAATCAGTTTAATCTACAGTGAGAATCTCTACATGGTATCAGAGCTAGTTGATCCATAGAGAAATTTCTACAGTGCAATCTATCAAATAAGATTAGAAATCAACATATATACAAAAATAAATGCATCTATCTAATTAAAAAATAAAAATAAAATAAAATATTAATATCAAAATAATCTAAAATCGAGTTAGTGCCTTACTTATGCCTCTATGCCTTTAATTTAGTGAAATTTCAAGGATTTTTAGTATCAATATTTTTCATTTTATTTTATTTATTATTGTGAAACTTTGATGCATTTTTAAATCCAACTTATTTTACCTTTTGTAAAATCCTTCCTCTTTCTCTTTGGTTAATAATGTTCAATGTTATATAGTATTATGTTAAATATTATATAATATTTTTAAAGACATTATAATATTGTAATACTATGTATAATATAATATAACTCAATCATATGGCTAGAACAAAATCATGTTATCTTCAGAGATCCAAGACATTATTTTCTTCATGTTGCTCTTCAAAGTTTAAGTATTTAGGTAGTAATGCATTCCTCTAACAGAAAAACTTCACTGCTTCCCAACACTAAAATTGTGATCATAAATAAAAACAATTGTGTATCCTTTGATGGAGTTGCTCAACATACCCTACTGAGAGGAACTGGTGGTTAATTCTTCATAAACAATTCACATTTCTTCTCTTTCTATAGAAACATAGGCACAACCACCAATAATGACATAGAACCATTCACTTTGAGCATCCTTCTAAGAGTTGCAAAAAATATAAACCTCTCCACTATTCATATCTATGGAGACTCCCAAATTGTTATAGAATGGATGAATGACATATCTTAATTGATGAACTACACATTACTAAATGTATACAAAGAATCATTAAAAATCTTATGCACTTCACTCATATTACATTTGATCACATTTATGGGGACAAGAATCAATGCATCGACGACCTCTTGAAGGTTGGACTGGAAATGGATGAGGCTAGTTCAAAGCTCATCAAACAAAAAGATGGCCACATCACAAAACATATTTTCAACCTATGGAAATAATTAAATTAAGATATCTCAAGCATTTTAGCTTCTTTTTGGTTATGAGAACTCACTTGGGCAATATTTCATTTTTCTCATTCCAAGACAAGATGTATGTGAGCAACCTATAAATCGTAATATATATTTAAGATGCACACCCATAAGACATTTCAGGATTCTACCCATTGTTTACATTTTGTGATTGCTCTGCTACCTCCACTGATATCATATGAACAATGTATAAAAAAAGAAGGAAGTATAAAATTTATCATAAGGTAAGGATAATATCCATTTTGTATTAAAATGATGATATGTGTGGGTCATTTTTGGACAACAATATGCTCCAGAATATGATAGGCACATATAGATGTAAATTATTTTATATAAATAATATTACGGGCATTTTTTTCCTTGGAAAACAAAAAATATATAATATTATAATATTCACATTTTGTATTATTAAAATGTTTACAACATTTATGAACATTACAACATTCCCCTTTTTGAGTTGTACATGCCCTCAATTATAAATAAAATATTTAGATATCCATATGAAGTAACATAATTATATATTAACTTTAGAAATATAAATTAACTAAAAATTAAAAAACCTTGCATTTTCACTTTTGATTGTAATCTCTTATACTTTTTAAAAATATTTCGATACAACATTTAAATAAACTTTAACTTTAGAAAGATAAATTAACTAAAAGTAAAAAACCTTTGCATTTTCACTTTTGATTGTAATCAACATGTATAACTCTTACACTTTTTAAAAATATTTTGATAAAACATTTAAATTTTTTTTTAAGGGTTGTAAACAAACACTGAGTAGCAAGGCCTAACTCCAAGGGTGAGGGAATTTGACCCAGTGACCTACTGGTGACATACTTAGCAACACAAACTCAACCAACTAAGCTATCTCTTGGAGCTAACACTTGAATAAACTATTTGAATATCTATACCAATTAATTTATTTTAAGATCAATTATATATATATATATATATATATATATATATATATATATATATAAGTGATATATAGATAATATTCAAAGTAAAAAAAAAAGGAATTACTTTAGAAAGAGATGTATAGTAATTTAATTCTTAAAATAAAACTGATGTGGCATTTAAAAATATTATTAATAATAAAAAATTCAAATTGGGTAAAGAAATTGAAAAAAATAAAATTTTATGGTTAAAACATTTCAAGGAGTCTCACTATTAAACATTTTGGCCCTTTTTCAGTATAGTTTTTTTTGTCAATTTTTATATAAAAGCTAGCAAAGATTGTTGGGAGTGTAAGTTGACGTTGTGAATCTACACAATGCAAGTGCCCAAGAAAATTTTCAAGTTCCATATATATATATATATATATATTTGCTGGGATTGTAAGTTGAAGTTGTGTAATCTACACCAATCTAAGTGGGCAAGAAAATTTTCAAGGCATTGAATCCATATATATATATAAAGATTTGTTGGGATTGTAAATTGAGATTGTGTTAATCTACACAATCCAAATGGCCTAAATTTTTTTTCAAGATATTGAATATATATATATAGGCCACAAGGACCAAATCTCTAAATTTGTTTTTAAATTTTCATTCAAAAATATTTACACGTCAAAAAATTTGATTCCTCTCTCCACTTGCTAAATTCACAATTAAAATAAATCTATATTAATATACACATTTTTAAAATATATATCTCTTTTAGTTATTTTTATTTTTAAATTGAACTAAAGGAAATAATAATAATACCACGATCAAAGGCCTTCACAACATTTAAGAACCAACAACCTCAAAGGCATGCCAAAAGAAGACATAAAGTCAATTTAAATCATTGCTAAATAAATCCATAATTGATATTGAAAAATTATGATTATGTTGACATATCACCTTAACATGATCATATTACGAGGGCTTATAACGAAAGTTTACACAATAATAATAAAAATGTGGGCCCTCCATTGTGATCTAAACACAATTAGGTACAATAATTTTATCGAGCGATTCCCTTTCAGTTGTTAGTTAAGATGTTTTGTACTACATGATTTTTCACAAATGTAATTAGTACTTTACATGATTTTCAAATGTTTTGTTTCCTGATAATCATTATTCTAATTCTTTGGCTTAGATAATACTTTATATACGGATCCATTGTGGACTTATTTCATTTGTGTGCTAAATTTATAAAGATAGTACCTTATATGTTGTTGAAACAATTATTGTCTAATTAACTTTTTAAGATTAATTTTTATTTTTTAAATCGAGACCCTTATAAGTTCATATGACCTAAAATTCAATAGGAATATAAAATTATCAGGACCTAAAATTCAATAGGAATATAAAATTATCAAATAATGAATAAGAAGCCTATAATATGATAATTGAGAGCTATCACCCACTTAAAATGATTAAGAAAGGTATAATATAATAATTAGTGTCTCCCAACCACCTAGTACATCAAAAGTTAATGGTTCCCACACACTTAGTTGTCTTTTAATATGACACATCCTGAATGGCATACCCTTAGAATGTGGCTCCCACACACTTAGTTGTCCTTTAATATGACACATCCTGAATGGCATACCCTTAGAATAATTGAGTAATTGAGTGTAGAGATTTATTTTATATTTTAATAATGATGTGTAATTGTGTTTATTTGTTATTAGAGTTGAACTTTTGTTTATATTAATAAAAAAAATTATACAAAATATTAAATAATATTGACTCATAAAAAAATTACATATTTTTTATTCATATTAAATTAATATTTAAAATATATCTATGCTAATTAAATATATTATCTAGAATATATCATTCATATTTAATTCACCTCTTTACTGATATCAAATATCGTCAATCCATGTCATGCTTATGCATATGTTATTTAGGTTTTATGAATATATGATATTTATGTTATGTTAAGTCTTTAAAAGTTTTAGAAACATGTTAGGGTGTTATCATGTGTTTTTTCTCAATTTCATGAGTATTAGATTTAGGTTATAATAAGGATTGATGGTAATTGTATGATGTTTTTTGTTTTTGCTTTTTTATTAAGAAATAATAATTATTAAGTTGAGGTATTATTTATTGAAATTTAATTTAATGGTAATTTTTTTAGTAATTTTTTGAAGATTTTTTATTGATCACATAATTATGTGTCGGTGTTTATTGTTCATTTACTATTAGGGAAACTAGATCAATAACAAAGTATTAATTCATTAATATCATGATATTTTAAAGTCAAAAAGAGATAAAGCTTATTAGAGTTTGTACAAGTCAATGTAGGCCTAGGAAAATTGGCTCAAAGCCAAAAATTTCTATGTAAATCATGTCCAATACCAACAGAAAGTTTTGAAAAAAACATGAACTGTAGACTAAGGAGAAGGCAAGGTTTCCACCTCAATGGACTTGGTTGCTACCTTGATCAAGGAAAATTTTAAGGATGGAAATTTATCTTAAAGATTAGAAACCTTGGTGAATCTTACTAATCCATAATATGCAAACTATAAAACAGTTCATGATATTTTAGTAAAAATATTCAAACTTCTAATGGTTTTATATAGTCTCTATAAATTTTTGGCGATTTTTAAGGTGAAACGATTTTTTCTTATAAAATTTGGGCGAATCATTTTTAGGAAAAAATGGGAATTGGCAAAACTTTTTTTTGGAAAAAGCATGGAAAATTAGCCCATTTGTGAATATTTAGCCCCTAAAATTCTCCCTGACCTTGACCCTAGAAATCAAGTCCAACCCAAGAGCCAAGCCTACCTCAATGTGTGTGGGCCATCATTCTATGTCTTCCAATTGGAGTTGAATTTTCTTTAACATCACCAAAATTTTATTCTGAGCCATGCATGACAATCCAATGGGACCCTACCAAGCAATGTCTTCAAATGATAATATAAATCAATTATATGAAACTATTAATTTTTTTCTACCTCGTATGTGCTTAGTGTCTGACACCCAGTTAGTGAGTTCACCCATTAACTTTGTGTCTGAATGCTATTGTTGTTCGAGGATTACTTCATCCTCTATGTTAGCCAACTCTTGTTGCACTTTGGGTGGAGTTTTGCTGTGATAGAGTCAAAGAGAAGAGTAGGTGCTAAAGTGAACTGACAAACCACCTATAAAGCCTCAATCTCCACCACCTGGACTACATTTCACACATTTTTGTGTCATGGAAGTAGGTGGGTGAATCCTACCAATCCAAGACTGACCAAGGATGTAATAGGATAGATTTGTGAAGGAAGAGTAAGAGACAGTTCCAAATAGAATCTATGAAGGAACTAGGGTCATGAAAAATGTGATGCTTGCATTCCTTCCAAATTAGCTAGATAAGGAAGCTAGGGAGCAAATGCCAACCACAATTGAGAATCCGATTGTTAAATGTGTTCGATCTCCATTAAGTGATAGAATTGAAAAAATTGGCATGAACACAATCTGATTGTCAAGAAAGTATTATTGATTGAAGCCATAGAGTGTTAGTAAATGGATAGAGATTAAATAACTTCTCCATGTCTTCCAAGCTATTATGACATAAAAAGCAAAGTGACAGGCCTTGAAAGGCTCTTTTCATCAATTTATCCCAGGTTCACATCCTTTTGTGGGCCAAAATCCATAGAATATGCGCTATCTTGGGTCATAGCTTTTGATTCCAAATTGCCAACTTGAGGATCTCAGCATGGTTAGATTCCAAGTTATAAGCTACTTTTATAGAGGAGGTACCTTTTCGGATGTAACCCCATCTTAGCTTGTTAGGGTCTTCTATGATCGAGATTTTACATTGTTGAAGGGCTTCCCAAAGTGGATTCCAATGCTCATTGACTATTAATGGCTCCTAAAGCATTCTTGATTTCTCCATTGCGTTTTTTTGAAACCATATTTCAATAGTCTACCGTAAGGCAATGGTATTTACAGTTCAGTCTTTTGCATGTATCCTGGAATCCCTCCCAAATGGATAGATTGAGAAATTGATGCTATGAATCCTTACAAAATAAAGCTGTTTGACCATTTTTTACTTCCCAACAATAATGGTCTTGAACCAAATTCTTTTCTCTACAATCTAGGTTCCAAATCAAGGATCCTTTTGGAAAGTATTGTGACATAACCCCTATTATCCCTAGCCCATACTAAAGGTAGAAGGAGGAAGTTACTATGATGACCCAACCTCCAAGGTTCAATGATAGAAATGGGGTCATAAGATTTCTCTCTTTTCAGCTTCTCCAAAACATTAAACCAATACCATCATTGCATTTGTCTCGTCGAGACCTTTCCAGTGATATAAACTTTACCTCAATTTGACTTACTGATTAAGAGATATGACTATTTTAAATTAGGCCCATTTAATCCTGCCACAACACCACTGGCACCCACATGACATTTCTCTTGGTGAATACATGATCGCTCTGCCACCATGGAAGAGTCCTCATAGAATAAGCACATCCTCCACATAGTCAGAAGTTGGTATACTCAGAAAAAACACAAAACATGAACTCAACCAAAGTCCCAACCCCGACCTTGCTAACCCAGCCCGACTCGCTCACTGGACCTCGATCGACGCGATCCTTGACTAGTGGATCCTGCCCTAACTAGCTTGGTTTCTTTCCTTTGGTCGAGCATGAACTCGCCCTGAAAGTCAACTTGCCTAACCCCCAACTTGGCAGGTCCCACCGGAAAACTCAACCTATGTAGTAATATTTTTGATGCAATAAGATTAGAGCGAGCCAGGTCGAACCTTTTGTGTTCAAATTTCCTGAAAGATAATTGAGCATGCTTTCATCAAGACCAAGGATTGGACTTTGAGATCTTGCATACTTTTCTAGCACACCTTACTCATAAAAGTCATAAATCATTGCACTCACGCTACTAGCTACACGATGTTTAAGCGTACATACTCTTATTCCCAAAATTCATTGGGATAATAATGACTCGAGTTGTTATCTTGCTTATAAAATATAAAGATATGTGCATCTAAGTGCACTTCACCAACTCACAGGGAGCTTAACCATCTCCTAATCACGACATAAATATGCATTTTGTTCAAACTGCCACAACTCACATACATAAAGCATATAATGGAATTAAAAACAATTTGTGCCAACAATTTATATGCATCAACTTAATGGAATAAGCACATAGATTCACCTATCTCTTATACTCAGGCAAGATCAGTCAAAGACAACCCCACTATTCAACTTATCTCGACTAGATAAGACCAGTTGAAGTGACTCAACCAGTTGACTTACATGGACTTAATAAGACCAGTCAAATCAACTCAACCTACTAAACTTACATCAACTGGACAAGACCAGTCGACTTACCTTGATCGAATAAGGCAGGACTAGTGGAGATAATCCCAACCATTCCACTTGTCTTGACTCAATCAATCAGTCGAAACCTCTATCTAGGCTGACAATCAAACTGAACAATTCTCTCAAACCATAGAGGAATTTACCATTCCTTATCAGTTGCGCAGAGGTTAACATCACATATTTACACCAAAGTCAACATTCCTCAGCATAAAACATGTATTAAACAAACAAAGGAATGTAACCCATCCTCAAAGAATAAACAAGAAGCCAACATTCTCAATCTTACAGGAAACACACATTCCATGCATACAAATGGTATTAAAATTATAGTATACCTAGGGGGGATAATATGGGGTATAGAGGGAGGTACCCAAGGGAATAATATGATGTAATGACTAAGGATGATAAATAAATGGGCCATAGTTTATAAATAAAGTGGTAAACCCACATTATGAAAGGGACCACAAGTAGTTAAGAAATAATGTGATAAGCTTGTGGTATTAGATGTATGGTATTTAGAGACCCATGGTAATGACCCATGGTATTGTATGTATGAAGCCTATATAAAGGCTAGAGACTCCCCATTGAGGATGCCAATTATTGTTGTATTGACAAGCATATGGCTTGTGGAGTATTCTCCTTCCTTAAGAAGTGATTGTATGGTGTTACCCTAACTCAAGGGTTTTATTAATAAAGATCTGAAGCTTTTATTAATATAGAGGCTAGAGACCCCCCATTGAGGATGTCAAGTAATTTTGTATTGACAAGCATATGGCTTGTCGAGTGATCTCCTTCTTTTGTAAGGAGTAATTGTATGTTGTTTCCCTACCTCAAGGGTTTTGATATTAATAAAGAAGCATTTCCATTTTATGTTATTGGATCAATATTGATATTTCTTGGGCATATTTTCCATTGTTATATATTTTTAGGTCAAATCTATTAATATTGGTACCATGGCTCTTTCTTGGGCAAAGCAAGGAGATTTGTTTTCCTTTTTTGTAGGAATTTTTTGGGTGGCGAGTTTGCAAATCAGATCTGAAACTTTTGGTGCAAATTTTGTAAAAAAAAAAACAGCAGATCTGAATTCCTTGCAAAAAAATATCCAATTTAAAAAAAACAAAACAAAACAAAACAATCGAATCAGAGTCCGGATGAGGGAGATATCGCTAATTAAAATCAGTTGTTTTGCAGAAATTTTTCAGATGACAATTCGTGGACGATGACTCTCCAGTAAAATTTTGCAGTTTTTGTAGCGAATATTGGAAATCTAATTGCACATCTGATATCATCTTGAAAAATCA